>SDVV010019196.1:0-13586 GCA_016164225.1 Gammarus roeselii | reverse complement strand
TTTTTTTTGTCCTCTTGGAAACAAGAACAGATTGTTATAAGGTTTTAGCCTTTCTTTGTCAATCCCTTCATGACAACAGGAAGGTTAGGTCAAGTATTTCTCCTTCAAAGCTTTACCTTTCAGTGTCCGCTCCATTTTCACTTGTGTAATCAATTTCATCGACATCAACTGTAATAGCGATGATATATCAACTATGGTTGTGATTGTAGACGAGCTTTTCTACTTGGAAATGTATGTAGAAGGATATTTCGTATAGTAAGAGAAGATTGAACAATTATGCATAATAGATTCGAACAATTGAATAGCATACTATGTAATATTCTACAGGATTTTGTAGTTGTTCAGAGTACGTTAAGGTATTGAATTTGATAATTGGTTTTCATAAAAAACGAGCGTCTGCTACGATCCGTTTGCAATTTATTGATAAAAATTAATTTTATTACTGAGTTCGAAGTTTGGATGGATGGATGACGTGGAGCAGGCTTCAGGATGGAAAGATGTCTGTATGAAGGTAGCGAGTGAGCGTGGAATGGATAGGCGTAAGTGGGGAATGATTGTGAATGGATGAGTTTTGACGCGGCCTCTATCTCGCCCTGGCGTCTTGTAGAAAAACGTGAAAGCCTGTGAACTGTCGGGCCCTGCTGCTGACACTGATCTCGGACCTTCCTCCTGTGTGTTGCGCGAGGTTCTGGCCAGAGGTGTGTGAAGTGCGTCTTGCCGGCGCCCCCCCCCTCCGCCTAAGATATCCGATCTGTATTAAAGAGAGCTACCCTTTCCTTTCTGAAACATTACCGATGAAAATATTTTATGGTGCTTCTAACTTACTGTGAAGCCGGTGTTCTGTATTGTATTACCTACTGCGGAGCAAGTGTTCTGCTTTGTATTACCTACTGTGGAGCCGGTGTTCTGCATTGTTTTAATTTATTTGTGGGTAAAGTTTCGTTTTATAATGATATTTTCAAGCGAGCTTTCACTTCGTTAGTTTATGAAGCGCTGTAGCTAGTTGTTAAAATTTCATTTATCATTTTAGCTTGCATTATTGACAAAGTATTTTAACCAATACGTTAGCTTAGTTTTATTTCGAATACCAAACCCAGTTATTATGTTGTAATTGTATTTATTTTTTGGCTCAATTATGGCCTGTGTATTTTGTTACTAATCTGTTAAAGTCATGTTGTTTATAATAGTTACCGAGATAACTCTGTTACTACTAACCCTAGGTGGTGCTGTAAGCCTAGTACCCCAATGCAGTTCCTTTAACCAATCCTATTGAGGTTGTGTTCGTTGTAACAATTGTGTGCCTATCGCCTTGTTCTTGAACCGCTCACGGAACCTCGAGTGCACGACCATTGCACTGGCTTGGCTACACTTGCCTTCAAGAGTCGAACACGTTAGTCCACCAATAATATTCCTTGCATCAGATGTGTTCGACGCCTCCCTGGTGTCGGGCTAAAGTATTTAACATTAATGCTGATTATGATCGTAATGATACAAAGTTCAAGTCACAAGTAATTGTTGGTAATGAAATGTATAGTGATAATTTATTATGAACATGCGTTTTCAATATGCCTCTTTTCAATGAATTTGTCCCAGAAGTATTTGTGATTGTATTAAATGAGAGATCTGGAATACTGTAGATTATTGTATATTTCGTGCATTGAAATTTTTCCCTATCAATCTCTTCATGTTATTCCGAACAATACTTTTGTTTCAGAATATGTTGGGGCAGTTCTGTAGTCTCAGCTTAAACGCTTGCTTGAGTTCTGTTTTGATCGTTATAATAGACGCGACGTAGCTAGTACACAATTCAAGTTCACTGTTCTATCATTACATATCTCAACAGTTAGTATAATCTTCCACCCTCAGTTGAGAGAAGCTAGAACCCTGACGTCACTTTTGATCACGGATCGGTTGTCTAACACTCATCCTTCCTGGCCTTGCCCCTAGTATGCTGTACGAGCAACGAGAAGGATTTTCAGTAATGGAAAATACAATGAGACTAACATAGAATAAATTCTGATTTATCTTTTCACCGACATGATTTATTTGAAATTCATTTATACACAACCACATTTCGCTTGATTCAAGTCTTTGATCTCTACGCATAGGTGGAAAATAATTGTTTACTAATAATTCTGTTAAATGATCGAGAATGTTTTTGTCTATGTTATGTTAAGCAATCCGAATGTTTTTCTGCCTTTCCCATGATGCACCGTGCAGAGCAGTTCCAGATCCCACTACTATAGTGACCTGCACCGCCGTAAGGGCTTCTATTTGCACTATATACAGCGATTCTCTTAGACTAATCTTATCGTACTACCAGTGCTACCAAGAAGACTGCCAGATTCAAACGCCGTACCACCGTGCGTGCACCTAACGATCGGTAGGGAAAGTGATCATCAGCACATGCAGAATCAGCTTCATGCTACTTATCTCTCTCAAATGTGACAGTGCAGCCTGAAAGACACGTGTAATGCAGTAGTTGGGCAGGTATCAAATTCTAATCCTAAAATGAGTGAAGTTTTCTGCGTTGCTCAGAATGATGTGTAAATGAATAGAGAGATTAAATCTACATGCATTCATTTTTGAGCGAGATATTGTATCTTGCTACTTTTTACATTAGTTGATCTGAGTTTTGCAGTGATTTTTTGGACCAAAAGCTCAGAAAATATATCCTGAAAATGTATTACGGTACACAATGCCTGCTTTATACAGAGAATTTCAAGCGCCCTGCGACTGTGCGTCTCGCCTTGTGCTCTTCATTCATGATCTTCAATAAATTATCTTTCTCGTTTCCTAAACTAGTCTGCTAATTATTCATCTCAAATACAGCCCTTGCTCTATTGTTATAAACCAAATTCGGCTTCTTTTTTCCGGAAAAACTGATGTACTCTTTCTTTCAACCAGACCTTTGCTGATGCTTTTTCCCTTCAATAAAATACTTCTTTTTTTTTTCTGTAACTAGACCTTCGCTAAAATTGACCTATTGCTATCCCACTCAGCCAGTCTTCTCTGATACCCAGAAAATAGCACTAACGTTACCTGTCAGCAAGACCTGCCCTAATTCTCCTACGTGATTAACAATGTTGTTGGATAGGTCGACTCCAGAAAAGTTGTATCGCTGCCATTTATCACTGATGGTCGGTGCATGGCTTACGTCAGGAAACGTCTGACATGACGTTTGAAGTTCTTTTCCCATAGAAAATACGAGTAAATCCACAATCGTAAAAAGATAAGAACCCATTTGTATTGTAATCTTTTTCAATTGTCTTTCGACCATCGTTCATGCAGTCCCATTATTGGGAGGAAAATAGTAGTTTTTTAATAACTGCAGTCCTCAAGAACTAAACAACTTTGAGCTTTTATTTGATTACCAACATCGAATCACTTATCTCGAAATGGTGAGCAACACAAATAACGTATGGATTGACCCATTGTGACCCAGCTACGTGGGGAAGTGTTACGACAGGTTCAGGTTCCTTACTTTTTGTTACTCTTGCTGTTAGTATGATGTAAGGTTTTCGCCATATTGACACCAAGTTCGATCAAGATGTACCTCCACCTTTCTTCTTCAACTTTATGGGAAGCCGATTAAGACCCTCTCCAACGAAATTAATTTTTGTGTAACTAATCCGAATCAGTTGTTTATCCTCAATAGCATCAGATACAGTCCTGGTGTCATCCTTGTAGAAGCACGGGACAAACATGCAACCTTGGTGCCACCAGATTCAACAGCCAGATTTAGCTCAGAATTCATACAAATTTAGCCAACGATTCAAGCTTGTTGACACTTAATCATATTACATTTTTTTAGAAGTGATTACTCGATCTATGTTTCGAAACGGATATTTTTTATGTCCTTATCACGATGCAGGCCTGCGTGGTAGTGTCTGAGTAATCCCTGAGCCTGAGTTGCCTCGCTGAAGCACTCTTGCTGAGCGTAAAAATCGGTGGTTACTTTGTGTTACACCGAATGACTATCGAAACAATTGATTAACAGCTTGATTTAATCCTTCACTAGTTTTAAATACCGGCCAGTGTATGAAAGGTTCGTGTTTAATCCTTTATTCAGCTTGTAATTGTAATGTACCCGTAATACGGAGATGTCCCTGCTACCTGTACTTCTATATTTCTTGCTCTCATCCATCTCCCACTTGCTCAATTTATACTCTGTTATTGGCTTGATGTATCTATTTACTAATACATTTTAATGCGCCTGATCGTTATCGGTCGAATAAAATGAATTGCATTTATATGTGTTTTTATACTCTCCTTATGCAGACTAGTCTTGACGCAAGATGCAAGGTTGTAACCGAATGCGAGACCAAACCAAAGGCGAAACCATGTTGGAAATTATACCGCGATTTTATCACGGTTGTGAGCGAAGTGTCTACTTGGTCAAGTATCAGTAAAGCATGTCATTGAAACAAAACGAAGTTGTACGCGGAAGAATATCTAAAAAACTCACTATTAAAGACCACTCGTATAAATATTTTTATTAATTTTGCAAATTTGTAGTGGTAGTCGTGGTTGTACGCAATGATTATTCATGAATTATTCCAACACTGGGTTTTAGTTGAGAGGGTTAGTTGTCCCAACTGTGCAATATTGGGCTAAGACGCGGAGGGCGAGAGCGGGTGCGGAAGAGGGAACAATGATTAATGTTTTCGTTAGAAAATGTTTGAGGGGCATATCCGGGATATGATATAATGACGTTCGAAGTAGGGGGGCCATGGTGAGGAGCTTGTTCTGAAGCTTAGACACATTATGAGAACGGGTAATGAGAGGTTGGTGAACGCGGAGGTGAGTTTGCATAGACATAGAGGAAGACCGAAGTTCGGGTGGATGGTTGGAGTGGAGCAGACTTTAGGGCGGAGAGAAGTCAGTATTGAGGTAGTGGGAGAGCTGCAATGGCTAGAGGTGAATGAAGAATAATTGTGAATAGACTAGTCCTAAAGCGTTCAACCACTCTCGACGTCTTGAGTAGAGACATGCACGTGGTTGGAGAGATCCCGACAATAAACTAAACAGTTGTTTACAATTCAAAAGCCAAACCTTTTTCGATCGTTGCAAACAACGCTATGACCATTGCACCGGCACTTTCCGGTTAACTCTCTTTAAATCTTTGTGAAAGACAACACGACTTCTTCACCATGTCTGAGGCAGTTCTAGCGGTTGAATATTGCTGGGTTAAGCGTGAATGATGGGAAATGAACGTGCAGATTTCCTCGTTAAACTGGCCTCCAACCAACAAAGACAATTTATCACCATTCACTATCGAGATTGGTTCCCGATCATTACCTCCCTTACAACATCCCACGGACCGGTTTGTGGCAACATAGTGGGCAGCAAATGCTTTCAATTAAACCCTCACTGGGAGAACAGGAAACTAAGTTTTCCACCAGGAGAGATCAATGATTCATCAACCGCATGTGCACAGGACACACATGGAAAATTTGCAACCATGTAATGGACGCCGACATGGAACCGTTCGCGCCTACAGGTCCTTTGGGCCACAAATCTGTAATCGGCATGAAACACTTGCTTCTAGAGTGCAGCGCACTCGCGGTAGCTCGACGAGTCTTCTCAAATCCCTCTCATTGTACAAAACCTACTCTCTGACCGCACCTACCGCGAAAAATTAACTTTCTGTAAAAATGCGGGCTACACGGATCAGCGTTAAAATTAAATATCAGTCGAAACAAAATATTTATTTTACTAGTGTACTTTGCATACTAGTAAGAGAGCACAGCAATGAGGATCTGTTTGGATAGCTACGTTTAAATATTATATCTCGATAAAGTAGTATTCTTGGGTGCATTAGCGTGCATATTTACTACCATTAAAAGTTCATATATAATAATTTCAATACAAAGCCAACTCACGGACCCAACCTACCGTAATAAGCTTATCGCTTTCGGAAAACACACCAGACTATACGAAGCTGTCTAAACCTCTAACACCTGTGCAAATGAGGTGGTCCCTCCACCTCATTACGCACAGAAACAACAACTCATTTTACGAAGATACGCATTAACTCTATACTCTCTCGTACGCGCTAGTACGCGAATATGCCACAATTTAAATGTGTACTGACTTCATCTTGACAAAACCAATATTTTCGCACGCGAGGCCGTGCGGACTACCCTAATTCAACGACGGTCGCGCCCTACGGGGAGCCTATTATGACTCACGTTGAGGCTCTGGTAGAAATGAGGCCCAAATCAAATCAAAAATATTTTTTATAAAAAATATTGTTTTTGCACACACTGGAGTGCGAGCCTATCAGAATTGATAATCTCGCTCCCTACGGGAATCTTGCCAAGACTCTCGTCAGAGCTCCGGTGAAGGTGGCCCCGTAATCTAATCAAATCTAAGCATTAGTGGCCGAATGAACGTGTACGTGTAGAAATTCTTGACTTGCAATATATTAAATCAACTAACCGCTACTAAGCAGTCATTTACCATCGTTGCGAAGACAATATTTTTCGTATTCAAACACATGTCTTGTTATCTTTTCCAACATGTTGATATGTTTTATTCATGTGCTTCATGTCATGTAAACTATACAGTTAATTTCAACATTTTTGTGAGCCCTACGGGGGAGCCTATTATGACTGACGTTGAGGCTCCGGTGGAAATGAGGCTCAAATCAAATCAAAATCAACATTTGTGTTCAAGGATATCAAACATGCTGGCAAATGTAATAACATACCACCTCATGTTGGACATTCTCTACTATTTCGTATTCAAATGTCTGGTTAAACAGTAGTAAACTGTTCTGACTAAGTAAATGCTGATTGACCTTATTTTATTTTTATTTTTAATTCTATAGTCCAATGTAAAGCTTTTATTTGTCCTGACATATTGGATAATGGAGAATAGAGGATGTCCTCCAACAATGTCCATCGATGGTGGCATGAAGAGGTACATTTATTCACACTTTTTAGTTATAAGGTAATATTAAGTATACATAAGTAGCAAATGTTCTCTTCAGAACAGCTCCCGCTGACGAAGACTTGTTTCGTATCATCTGTGTATTCAGATAGTTCTGGAATTTGTTAACCTGTCATTATTCGTAAATTAAATTCGAAATCATTTTGTAAATATGATGTATTGTTGATGCAGCAAATAATAATGTAAATCTTGACCTTTTCTGCAATTGAGAAGCAGCCCTCCTAATTTTCACAATCACCAAAATTTGATTCGCCTCTGACGATTAGTATAGTCGCAGTGAGCCATACAACGCATTATGGACAGACAGACATCTTGTGAAGCATTTACTGAACTTGAATATCTCTAGATATAAAAACTCTTGTACGTCCATGATGGTTATGTGTACACACAAGACAGTGCATGCATGGTATTCTCAGGAATTTGCTGGGGAAAAAGTTTACACTCTGCTACATTTCTTACGTAACGCTTAGGCGAAATGAGGCTCAAATTAAAATCAGGCGATGCAGTGGGCATTGAAACCCGTGACAATGCTCATCGTCGATTACTGCGGAGTAAACAACTTCTCAAGTAATAGTTTGGAATTTATCATCAATCAACTACCAAGTATCTCAATGCCCTGTTCTTGAAGGTTCCTGCCTCATGGTCGTCGAGCAATTCTTGCGAACTCTTCTACAATCCCATATGGCACTTTTTGAGAATGACGCATAGTTCAACTTGATCTAAAGCTCGATGCATTCTGTTGAGGCGTTTATGTGAAATTCTTTAAAAATCAAGTCTAATCTTAGTCACTCGTATTATCTTTTGAGTTTGAAGCCGTGGAAAAATGGTCCCATTCCTATTGATTTTTTTTAATGTCCAAGGCGCCGTTGCGGGTATAAAAACCCTTGACCAACGCTGAACACGGGTAACGCTAGGGATTCGCCTCGTTGGTTATTATTTCTGCCAACTATCTCTCCTTCTTTTCCCCCGCTGTACCCCCTCTTTACCGTCATGTTTTACTACGAGTTAATCAGCCAGATTAGATTTAGCGACTTACCTCCACCGGATATTGGACGTTAGCCTAGTAAGCTCTTCCGGTGGGTGCGAGTTGATCAGTCAGTAATTTGAACAGTCGCCGTAAGATGGACTTATGCGGTGCATGCTATATCCGTACCCATGATACACTACTGTGTGAAAGCCACAAAAGAACTAAACTTTTGGAAAATCGTCTTATTAGGGCAGCGAACATTTTGAGAACAAATTTCTATGTATATGAATTGGCTTAATAATTAGCTGTGGAAAATTGTCTGAATTTTCAGAAAACATTGAACGATGTTCACAAGATTGTTTTTTTTGTGGGAGAATATACTGAGAAGCTTCTAGTGGCTGCAAAGTGCGGTAATCAGGATATAGTTGAATAACATAATTGGTTAAAGGCAGAGATTCAGGGTGTGAGTTATTACAGTGGGTCTGCAACGAAGAGGAACATGGATGTCGAGCAAAATATTGTGCTACGTTAAATCTGACAGTACGATTCAATCATTTACCCAAAATGTTTCATGAACGCTCTCATGGAAGCGACAAATATTCACAAATCTTTCGGCTTTCATTTACTAAGAATTCAAACGAGAAAACAGTTCATGTTGAAAATTCGGTCAGTGTTGCCTTTAATCAAAATTGGCCGCACTTAAAATTGTTTCACAGAGCGAAAGTGCTTATGAACGCTACACAAAGCAGCCTGAAGAGATGGACCCACTTAATCTCTCTTCCAACCAGCAGTAAACTTTTGGCGAGGGCTATATTTACGTGTGTTTGATTAATTTTACACTTATTCAAGTAAATTCGAAAAAACTTTTTACATAAACTCAAGGAGGTCGGAGACCTGCTTTGGCGTAGTTGCTAATCAATTTTTTACAATATAATGAGAGCAAATTTGTATATGCATCTGGTATACGGTGCTGTCAGTTATACATTAGCATCTGTATTGAATTGATGTCAATATATTTTTATGACTAACCGGCGGCTATTTCTGGCTGAAGTATAAAACGCCACAATGGTAAACATGTTTTCTTCGGGAAAATATAAACTGTGCAGCACACCAGTCAGTCTATCCTTCCTGGCTAATTCGGTCGAAAAAATGTCGCGCACGCGGCCTCAAAAGATAGGTCCGAGGTAACTTTTAATCTTCGATGCTCCAAGTACGTCCGTCTTATCACTCATATCATCAGAGTGACGCAATCAAGACAGCGGCGTGTTCTCGTGAGAGCTTGAAATTTAAATGGAACTTTTTATGTTTATTGCCCTAATTCCGCGATACCGTGGTTACTAGCTAAAATCTAATCCTGAAGAGTACGGTCCAGGGCAATCAGAAGGATAATGACATAATCAGTATGATGTTATAAAAGCCGGGTTCCATTTGTGTGTTATAATTGCGGTGAAAGTAACGAACAAAGGGGTTTGCTAATGAGGCTTTGGTGGAAATGAGGCTCAAATCAAATCAAAGGGGTTGTTTGCTTGCAAGATGTCGATCACCGTTCCTGGTAAAAAACTCCTGCATGTGTATTCGTTGCAAACTCAGAGGACACAAGCCCTCCGTTCAAAGAACTCCAAACCTTTGGGCCTTTGATCCTCGTGTGCATTAGTCATTAGAGGGAAATGCTATGCATTCTGTGTATGAACAAATATTTTATTTCGTTCTTTTTCATTCATTATTTTATGTGGACCGGTGTCATGCCTTATTGCAGATGTGAACATAGTTAATTATGGACATCAAACTTTAGTTTATATATTTATAATTATTATCTAATAAAATCAGAAATATGGTCAGGGTTAATTATATGATACATTGTTAGAAGAGCAGCAAATTGTCATACCACAATTGATTCATCTGTTTCCATCGAAGAAATTGTCGGGGATGCCCAAATGTGTTCCGGGGATGCATGATAGGAAGAAAGGAGGGGGCATTCGAAGCAAAATTCAGGGTTAAATTTAACTATTGATCGTTATATTCAGGGCATGGTGCCTTGCAAATCTCCTTCACTGCTCCATTGCAACCGTCCCAAAGGCATGGAATTCCATAGAAACGGGAGGACAATAATAGTTTAAATTATGTAACTTTAAGATTAATCCTGGCAATGCAGTCAGCTGTTCGCGCTAAAAACACGTGTATGGCTACAGCCAATGGCAGCGTCATGCTGGGCCTCGCCCCCTGAACCTACCACTCCCAACCTGCTTCGCTGAGTTTACAGTGCGGCCTGGCCACAGTTGAGCTCTTACTTTGTGCGGTGAGGGTGTGCTGCAGTGGCGCTTGTAACGACTAGCTGATTCAAGAATTCAACTTGTGCTGGACAACACGTCAAGCCACAAATTATTCTGTACTAAAGAACAAATAGTTTGGGAAAACTTATCTTGTGTAGACGTTAGAAGATTGTATGTGTTGATAATATAGTTTTCATAGACATAATGGAAGTATCAAATGATCCATCACAATTGCTATCGCGCGAAAAAGACGTTGCCCTGGTTTTAACGGAACTCACTGATCTGTTTTGGGTACGAATTCCGACCGGAAACAGTAAATGTTTTGTACCAGGTCCTGCTTACGTAGGTGACCACGAACCGAGCCTCGCCAGATACACCCCTCCAATCAGTCCACAGACGGACGCCGGGCAGTCGCGTGTGCTTTCTGTGAGTCCTCTTCAGACGGGGTACCAGCCTCTCACTCCGCCCCTGGACTTGACGCGACCGTCCAATACGCCTTTAGCTGTTCAATTGAGTGACAAGGAACAGAACGCGGTCGTTGCCTTGGCCAGTATGAGTTTGATGCGCTCCTCAAAGAATCGTTTTGCGAGTTTGCAAGACACTAGTACCTTGGATTTCTCCACAACAATGAACGATTCTTCGTTTAACGCTCTATCGTATAATCCAAGACAGCTGGTCTTCCCTGATATATTTTCATCTACTGATGCGGCATCTCTATCTAGCACCAAAAATCTACCCTTACAAAATGTGGTACAGCCCAATGTACAGAGACCGTTTCCCAAGGACAGCAATAAGGTCAGAGAAGAAGTTGGGATAGATCAAAACTGGTCTCCAGAAGAGGGTGGTTTCATGGCGCCCCTCGATCTGACCACGCCTTTTCATTCTCATCAAACGACGGATTTCGATGCTCTGAGAAAGAGATCACGTCCTCGTCCCATGCCCGGTCTGATTAGGATGCCCCATCGTCAGAAGCAACGCAACCCTTCCACTCAAAACGATTCAAGGTTTCAGAAATATCTTTCCGGCAATGAGACGAACGAATCTAAGAGTTCCGAAGACTGGTCGTGTGATCGTGAGACTCTGACAGACTCTGGCGAGCTTTTATCAATTAGTGACACCGTTGAATTGTTGGATAAGAAACTGGAGGAACCTCCGTCTCCAGAGACCGTGAAGCTTCGCTTGTCCCTCGGACTGCCGGCCAATAGGAAGGAGCCGCCCAAGAACTGCACTATGCTGGCCAAGGGGGCTAAAAAAATTATATGCTGCACAGTTTGTGGGAAAAGATACTACAAATCATCTCATTTAAAGTCTCACATGTTGACTCACACAGGTACGTCTTAAATATGCTCTAATGACTTGCAGGTAAGATAAGAGCACGTTATTTTTTTTTTAGAAGGCGTGTGCACTTATTTCTGACCGACCCTTCGGTCCATATCAATGATTAGCCCGTATCACTACTTCTCATGGATGACAATATTTCCAAATAGATTGTATTCATTAAAGGCAACAATGTCCTTGTGTCCTAAAGTATTTAACAAACGATTATTATTTTATAACAATAAAAACAATTTTTAGGAATATTGGATACCTTCGACAGTAGCTATGGCATGAAATAAGTTTTCGAGAAATGCGCTAATCGAGAAGGTTCTCGTCCACGTCGTGGATTTTGTTGCCATTCTGGGGCGCTGTGTTCTACGACTTGGAAACGGTGTTATCGTAGACCTTTAAGGTATGTATCTCTTGCCGGCCATTCTTCCCAAGACGACGTATCGTATCTTGGCTACACGAGATAATGACAATTCTACAGATTACAGCAATAACTGCAACTATTTGGTTTGTTTTAGCGATACGTACTAGATTGTCGGTGCCCAGACCATGCCTAGCCGGTCGCGAGAACAAACATCCTTCCATCTGATGCAAGAAGTAACTTGTGTCCGCCACTAAGGAAGCACTCCTCAGGGCCTGTTATGTAAGAGGTACCTTGTGTTTATACCTGAGGAAGCACTCCTCAGTGTCTGTGAAGCAAGATGTAACTTGGGTTCGTCTAAGAGGAAGCACTCCTTAGTGCCTGTGATGCACGGGGTAACTTCTCGCCGTGCCTGTACCTTCCTTGCCGATGACTTAAATATCCAATTTCAGTTGACTGCGGGAAGTCAACGGAGTTCTATGTGAGTCAAGTGTAATTACCATGTCCAGTAATAGGTCAACTCAAGACATGGGAAGCGTTCCAATACAGCTGTATCGTCGCCACGCATGCACACTCTCGTTGCCGTACATATGCCTGGTTATTTATAGCTATCCATGTTTGATATCAACATGCTTACTTCTGTTCATATAACATTTCAGTTTAGTTTTTGGGCCTCGCTGGCGCCTGCACCAGTGCCCAGTATCGGTCCTTGACCTCAGTCAGTAGCGCGGTCCAGTATAGAGCCTCCACCTGTGCCCCGCATCGGTTCTTGACCTCAGTCAGTAGCGCGGTCCAGTAAAGAGCCTCCACCAGTGCCCCGCATCGGTCCTTGACCTCAGTCAGTAGCGCGGTCCAGTAAAGAGCCTCCACCAGTGCCTTGCATCGGTTCTTGACCTCAGTCAGTAGCGCGGTCCAGTAAAGAGCTTCCACCAGTGCCCCTCATCGGTCCTTGACCTCAGTCAGTAGCGCGGTACAGCAAAGAGCCAGAACCAGTGCCCTGTATCGGTCCTTGACCTCAGTCAGTTGCGTGGTCCAGTAAAGAGCCTCTACCAGTGCCCCGCATCGGTCCTTCACCTCAGTCAGTTGCGCGGTCCAGCAAAGAGCCTCCACCAGTGCCCTGTATCGGTCTTTGACCTCAGTCAGTAGTGCGGTCCAGCACAGAGCCTCCACCAGTGCCCCGCATCGGTTCTTGACCTCAGTCAGTAGCGCGGTCCAGTAAAGAGCCTTCACCAGTGCCCCGCATTGGTCCTTGACCTCAGTCAGTAGTGCGGTCCAGCACAGAGCCTCCACCAGTGCCCCGCATCGGTTCTTGACCTCAGTCAGTAGCGCGGTCCTGTAAAGAGCCTCCACCAGTGCCCCGCATCGGTCCTTGACCTCAGTCAGTAGTGCGGTCCAGCAAAGAGCCTTCACCAGTGCCCCGCATCGGTCCTTGACCTCAGTCAGTAGCGCGGTCCAGCAAAGAGCCAAAACCAGTGACCTGTATCGGTCCTTGACCTCAGTCAGTTGTGCGGTCCAGTAAAGAGCCTCTACCAGTGCCCCGCATCGGTCCTTGACCTCAGTCAGTTGCGCGGTCCAGCAAAGAGCCTCCACCAGTGCCCCGCATCGGTCCTTGACCTCAGTCAGTTGCGCGGCGGTCCAGCAAAGAGCCTCCACCAGTGCCCTGTATCGGTCCTTGATCTCAGTCAGTCCGCGTTCTAGTAAAGAG
>SDVV010019195.1:0-13586 GCA_016164225.1 Gammarus roeselii | reverse complement strand
CATGGATCTCAGGTAACTCCCACCGTGGTTGCATCGATCTCAGGTAACTCTCACCGTGGTTGCATCGATCTCAGGTAACTCCCACCGTGGTTGCATCGGTCTCAGGTAACTCTCACCGTGGTTGCATCGATCTCAGGTTACTTCCACCGTGGTTTCATCGATCTCAGGTAACTCACACCGTGGTTGCATCGATCTCATGTAACTCCCACCGTGGTTGCATCGATCTCAGGTACACTCCCACCGTGGTTGCATCGATCTGAGGTATACTCCCACCGTGGTTGTATCGATCTCAGGCAACTCCCGCCGTGGTTGCATCGATCTCTGGTAACTTCCACCGTGGTTACATCGATCTCAGGTAACTCACACCGTGGTTGCATCAATCTCATGTAACTCCCACCGTGGTTGCATCGATCTCAGGTATACTCCCACCGTGGTTGCATCGATCTGAGGTATACTCCCACCGTGGTTGCATCGATCTCAGGCAACTCCCACCGTGGTTGCATCGATCTCAGGTAACACACACCGTGGTTGCATCGGATTTATATATCTCGTGCCCATGACTAACAAAGTCATTAAAGCACTGGTCATGCAATTTTACCGTCCACTTTCCCTTTTCCTATAGGGTTGATCAACGAGAAATGACATCTCCCTTTGTTCTTGCATTCGTGCATTTCACAAAGTTGCAGCAGACTTTATAACACTGGGCAATGATGTGACGTGAGGGCTTTGGGTGATGGGACGTAACACTGGGCAGTGATGTGGCGTGAGGGCTTTAGGTGATGAGACGTAACACTGGGCAGTGACGTTGCGTGAGGGCTTTGGGCGATGAGACGTAATACTGGAAAGTGACGGGGTGTGAAGGCCTCTGCCTGATGGGACGTAACACTGGGCAGTGGTGTGGCGTGAGGGCTTTAGGTGATGAGACGTAACACTGGGCAGTGACGTTGCGTGAGGGCTTTGGGCGATGAGACGTAATACTGGAAAGTGACGGGGTGTGAAGGCCTCTGCCTGATGGGACGTAACACTGGGCAGTGATGTGGCGTGAGAGCTTTAGGTGATGAGACGTAACACTGTGCAGTGATGGGACGTGAGGGCTTTGGGTGATGAGACGTAACACTGGGCAGTGATGTTGCGTGAGGGCTTTGGGCGATGAGACGTAATACTGGAAAGTGATGGGGTGTGAAGGCCTCTGCCTGATGAGACGTAACACTGGGCAGTGATGTGGCGTGAGGGCTTTGAGCGATGAGACGTAACACTGGACAGTGATGGGGTGTGAGGGCCTTTGGCTGAAGAGACGTAACACTGAGCAGTGATGGGGTGTGACTCCGTGTGAGAGCCTTTGACTGATGAGACTTAGCACTGGGCAGTGATGTGGCGTGAGGGCCTTGGGCGATGAGACGAAACACTGGGCAGTGATGTGGCATGAGGGCTTTGGGTGAATACTCAACACCAGAACCTCAAGAAGGTTTAGGTCATAGGTCGGAAGAATTCGGTACATTTTCAGGTCTAATACAAATTTTGCGTAGAAATCATAAGAAGAGGCAATTATAATTACGTTCATTCACCTACTAGTTGCAAAAAATGGAAAGTGTCGTCCAGTTTTGTCTATGAAAAGACAGGAACGGTGAAAATGACGCACAAGACGAAAATGACAGGAACGACGATAATGTTTAATTTTATGATGACATGGACGACGATGCTGACAGGAACGACGATAATGGCTAACTCTATGACGATATCAAATGAGCTATTTCCATCGTCTTGCAATTTGTTTAAAATTCTTAAAATATTTAAATTCCCAAATATAATGCATGAAGTCGTATTTTCCAATTACTCCCTGAATTAACACAAACGAGTGTTCAATTTGAATTTGTCGCAGCTCATCTCTAGTGACCACCGGTACTTATTTCGTGGAGTCAAATATAATTTACAATTTTATCATGAGTGTACATACAGAAAACGTTTATATTGAGAAAATAATAACGACTCCATGGTGTTGGGAAAACCTTTAACACGTATGGTTGAAAAATAATTACATTGTCAAATTTAAGACCTGATACTTCGTTATCTTATACACTATTTGAATTAACGTATATGAGAGTTCAAGTTGAATTCGTCGCAGCTCATCTCCAGGGGCCGTCGGTTCGGATTTCATGAAGCAGACTATTATTCGCAATAATATCATCAATATTCATACCGAAAATGTCTATTTTGAGAAAAATAGGCACGACTACATGGCGTTGGGAAGACCATTGACACACAGTGTTGAAGAATTATAAATACGTTGGGTGGGAAATAACAATTTCATAGGTGTGAAAAATAACAAGTACATGGGGTGTGAAACACGTATGCGCGGGGTTAGAAAGTTCCGAGGGTTTGGGGTTGGGAAATCGAAATGTGCTAACATATTGTAACGAGGGGTCAACGATATTGAACGATAACAAAGGGGTGGATAATCGACATGAATTATACATAAAAATTTAAAGACACCGTATGTCATACATACAGGCTTACATCATTACAATAGTGTGATCATCGCTGCCGTAATGCATTCCAAACTGATTTATATGCTCATGTATACACATACATTAATATGTACATTTACTCATATATTGCGAAGAACATTTACTTGTATGTAGATAGATGTTCAGATTTTAAGCACTATCTTCTATTGAGATTCTCTCTAATAAGTAGCATCGTTTCTAAGTCAATTTCATGGGCATTTACAACAAACTGGTCACAAGCACAGCATGTCAACTTTCAACACATACTCTCCATAGCCGACTCAGAGTTTACTTTAATAACAATTATGAGGGCTGACAGAAAATTTATCTCTCAGTGTTTGCGGCGTCTATTCGGCACTACTTGGTTTGCTTCATCAACTGAGAGCCACTCCATTTATTCAGGGTGACGAGAAACCTTGAGCTCAACTTCAAGTGGAACCATCTACACCAGCATTGGTGATTGTTGGCTCATCATGTCACGAACACGATGTCGACGGCCTAAGCCCACGACCCTAGGATCGGCATTTATTTTTATTTTCTGACAATCCTCGTATGATGTCCGTTCGAAAAATTCCACCTTTGATTCCAAATATTTGCAGCAATTACATGACACAAAAATTGTTCACCTGTGAAGACTTTGCTTCGATTCATAACTGTTCAAGAACGTTCAGCTGTTGTTGAGGATCTTTGAGTTGAACTCGATCTAGTAGTAAAATCGGCGGAACGCAGTCACCTAAAACGGATTACGATTCTAGAACTGTCGTACCGGACAGGAAGAGGAGCTGACACCCGTTGCCTGGTGTCTCTCATAGCCGGGCCTCTCTCTTTGCTGAGGGGTTCACCTCAACGGGCGATGAGCCCGTTTCCCCTAACAATGCATTGCGATGTCGTATAATGAGTCAGTTTATGGGGTGCCATTTCGCGAAGTTGTCTCAAGAACCAGATTCTGGAGAAGTGTTCCAGCTGCCGTCTCCGAGACAACAAGCCGTCCCTCAAGAGCACCAGCAATTTAATTAAGACTTGAAGGGAACAGGGCCAGGATACCGCTACTAACTTGAAGGTTATGGGGTGAGAAGGGAGGAAAGTGGAGGTAGGTTAGAGTGCCGCTACTTACTTGAAGGCTGTGGGCGGAGGAATGAGGAAGGAGGAGAGTGGTGGGAAGAACAGAAGGGTGCTACAGATTTGAAGGATGTGGGCGGAGGAAGGAGGAGAGTAGTGGGGAGGGCCGGATGCTGCTACTGACTTGAAGTCTGTGGGTGGAAGAGAGAAGAGAGTGAGAGGAAGGCCAGGATGTTGTTACTGACATGAAGGCTGTGGGCAGAGGAGGAAGGAAAAGTGAGAGGATGGCGGAGATGCCGTTACTGATCTGAAGACTATGGGCGGAGGATAGAGGAGAGTGAGGGGAAGCCCAGGATGCCACTACAGACTTGGATGTAGTGAGCAGAGGAAGGAGGATAGTGAGGAGAAGGTAAGGACGCTGCTACTGACTTGAAGGCTGTGGGCGGATAAAGGAGGAGAGCAGTAGGAAGGCTAGGATGCCGATACCAACTTAAAAGCTATAGACGGAGGAGAATCAGGGGAAGGACAGGATGTCGCTACTGACTTTAAAGCTGTGGACGGAGAAGGAAGGAGAGTCAAGGGAAGGCCAAGATGTCGCTCTGACTTTAAGCCTGTGGACGAGGGAGGGCAAAGAGTCAGGGGAAGGCCAGGATGTCGCTTCTGACTTGAGAGCTGTGAACGGAGGAGGAGGGAGGGAGGGTCAGGGAAGTCCAGGATGTCGCTAGTGACTTTAAAGCTGTGGACGAAGATGGATGGTAAGTCAGGGAAAGGCCAGGATGCGCTGCTGACTTTAAAACTGTGGACGGAGGAGGACAAAGAGTCAGGGGAAGGCCAGGATGTCGCTGCTGACTTGAAAGCTGTAGACGGAAGAGGACAAAGAGTCAGGGGAAGGCCAGGATGTCGTTTCTGACTTGAAAGCTGTGAACGAAAGAGGGAAGGAGAGTCAGGGAAAGGCCAGGATGTCGCTTCTGATTTTAAAGCTGTAGACGGAGAAGGAAGGGGAGTCAATGGAAGGTCAAGATGTCGCTGTTGACTTGAAAGCTGAGGACGGAGGAGGAAGGAGAGTGAAAAGAAGGCCAAGATGTTGCTACTGACTCAAAAGCTGTGGACGGAGGAAGATGGAGAGTGAGGAGGAGGCCAGGATGTTGCTACCGACTTGAAAGCTGTAGACGGAGGAGAATCAGGGGAAAGCCAGGATGTCGCTACTGACTTTAAAGCTGTGGACGGAGAAGGTAGGAGAGTCAGGGGAAGGCCAAGATGTTGCTGCTGACTTAAAGCCTGTAGACGGGGGAGGACAAGAGTCAGGGGAAGGCCAGGATGTCGCTTCTGACTTGATGGCTGGGAACGAGAGATGGGAGTAGAGTCAGGGGAAGGCCAGGATGTCGCTAGTGACTTTAAAGCTGTGGACGGATATGGATGGTGAGACAGGGGAAGGCCAGAATGTCACTGCTGACCTGAAAGCTGTGGACGGAGAAGGACAAAGAGTCAAGGGAAGGCCAGGATGTCGCTGCTGACTTGAAAGCTGTGGACAGAGGAAGACAAAGAGTCAGGGGAAGGCCAGGTTGTCGCAACTGTCATGAAAGCAATTGGCGGAGGCGGAAGAGAGTCAGTTGAGGAAGGGATTCTCGAGGCAGAGATTGGATATGAAAGGCAGAAATCATTTGAGTGAAGGTATGAATCAAGCAGGAGAATGAAAAGTCTTGGAATACTTCATTTTTGAATTTTTGCAATAATGAATGGCTTCATACGCCAAGCATGAATTGACAAACTTTCATCAATATGTCTGTACCAGAATGGGGTGTCTGTACCAGGCGGGAGTGTCTGTTCCAGGCGGGTGTGTCTGTACCAGGCGGGTGTGTCTGTACCAGGCAGGTGTGTCTGTAACAGGCGGGTGTCTGTGCCAGGCCTGTGTTTACAAGTGTTTACAAGTGTAGGAAGACAACAACAGGTCTATTGGCCCAAATTAGGTTGCCTTATGATAGCAAAAGTATTAGTTCTGTAGTAGAACGTCTGGAAGAGCTTCGTGTGCATTCCTGTTTTTTTAAAACAACAGGAAATGAAACGGTTTAGCTAATTATCGGCAATTTATGTAAAGCTTATCGAGCCGAAACTCTAACGTTTTGATTGTATTGCTGTTTACAACCTCCGCTGGAAGTTTGTTCCATTCTTCGATTACTCTATACGTGAAGAAATTGCGCGTGATGTCGAGTGAGAAACATTTTCCAACGATTTTGTATCCATTGTTCCTAGTCACTCCGTTTGTATCTAAAGTGAAAAGGCTTGCTCGGTCGACATTTTTATTACCCTTCATAATCTTCCACGCTGCTATCATGTCGCCTCTGACTCGACGTTTCTCCAGCGGATAAAGATTGAGTTCACGAAGCCTGTCTTCGTACGATTTATTCCGCAGCGAGGGAATGAGTTTGGTAGCTCTACGTTGAACCTTCTCTAGTTTATTAACGTCTTTTCTAAGGAATGTAGACCAGAATTGAACGGCATACTCGAGATGCGGTCTAACAAATGCATTAAATAACTTGAGCATACTGTGTTGGTTTTGGTACGAGCTAGTGCGGGATATTATACCTAGCATTTTGTTGCGTTTCCTGGCAGCATCGTTACATTGCTTGCTGCTATTTAGGGCGTTATTAATACTGACTCCTAAATCTCTCTTTCGGTGACGGGAATGAGTTTCTTTCCAGGCATTGAACAATCGTATTTGGGGTTATGATGACCTATGTGAATAACTTTGCATTTTCTACATAAAATTTCATTTGCCACTGTTCTGACCAATCAATAATTTTGTTCAAGTCTAGATGGATCTGCTGACCCTCTAGTTCAGTTTGTACTTCTTCTCCGATCTTAGTTTCGTCTGCAAATTTGCTAATGTTTGGGAGTACGTTGATATCGAGATAGTTAATTAATATTATAAAGAGAACTGGCCCTAACACGGATCCTTGAGGCACGCCGCTTGTAACATCACTCCAGGGGGAGAAAGCTCCGTTAATTACAACTCGCTGCCGTCTGTCCGTGAGCTAGCATTTTATCCAATTGTTAAGCTCTCCTCGAATACCAATGTTGTGCAATTTACTAATTAGGCGCGTGAGGGAGAATTTAGCAATGGACTTTTGAAAGTCGCGGTAAATGATATCGATTGTAGATTTTGTGTTATGGATTTCGATTATATTTCTGAAAATGAGTAGCAGATTTATAAGAAAAGAACGGTTATGTCTAAAGCCATGCCGGGAGTCGCCGATCACTTTTTATTTATGTATGGAATTCTGTAATTTTATCCGTTATCAATCTTCCCATCAACTTGCCAATGACTGAGGTGAGACTAATTGGACGGTAGTTGCCGGGACACTTTTTGTCTCATTTTTTTAAATTGAGGTAACATTGGCCTCTTTCCATTAAGAGGGGCAGGTGCCATTTGTGAGAGATTGGGTAAAAATGTTTGATAAATATTCGGCGATTTCGTTTCTAGTCTCTTTTAGTATTCTAGGATGAATTTGGTCTGGACCTGGAGATTTGGTGACGTTCAATTTATCTATATACTTAATAACTTCAGCGGGAGAAAAATTCACTGAGGTGAGGGCTTCAATTCGGTTTGCTGCTATGATATCCTCAGGATTAGGAATGTCCTGATTCTCTAACGTAAATACAGAACAAAAGTATTCATTTAGTACAGCCCTAATTATGGTGTCGTCCGTTTCTAGCCCACCAACATCGTTCTCGAGACGACCTTTAACAGATTGTGTTTATTTTGCTTGATATATAACTAAATAAATGTTTCGGATTTGTTTCGGCATCGGCAGCAATTACATTTTCATATTTTTTTTTTCGTTGCAGGACCCTCATAAGCTCTCGTCTGCTAACTTTATATTCATTTTTTTGCTACGTCGTCATGTGGATGTCTCCGCTTTATCAAATGCTTTGCTTTCTTTCGTGAATGAAGGCGCTGCAATTCTCCCTCCCAGTACTTGGGCTGATAGGCTGCTGTTCGCCTGTTTTCTGCGCAGGATATGCTCATGTTCGATATTTTCAAGTGTAGTCAAGAAATAGTCAAGCGATTGATTGACATCTTGCCCGAAGGTTATATTTGCTGACACCATTGACTCTCTTAAGATACCAAAATTAGCTAATCTGAAGTTAGAGACTTTTTCGCCGTTTGTTGATGTTTTCAACTCGAGCTCTATCAAAAAACGGATTCAGTTGTCGTTACTAGTTCCGAGTAGTTCGCCTACTTCGACGCTCGTGACACGAGAGTCGCTTGCACTAAATAGGAGATCAATAATGTTGCTACCTCTTGTTGGTGTCTTTACCATTTGAGTCATGGACTTATCGTCTGCAAAATCAATCAGACGTTGGCTAATGGCAGTACATTTGTCTGATTCCCAATCAATGTCGGGGATGTTGGAGTCGCTAAGAAAAATACTGTGTTGTGTTGTGATAACATCGACGAGGGTGTTGTAAAGATCGATATCATCTGCAACCTTGCTTTTGGGGGGCGTTAGACGAAAGTGATTTGACATTTTATATGTTTACCGACCACTGGGATTGATACTATTCCGTGCCTGTTGTTTGGAATGGTGACTTCTAATATTTGCAAAGTGTTTTTCACGAGAAACAGCACTCCTCCGCCTTCTCGGCCTTGTCTCTCTTTGTGAAACAGAGTAACCGGGAAGAGTAAATTCGCCTAAATAATACCTGGTGCTCAATTTCATCCACGATTCTGTGATTGCTATTATGTCGATACTCTCATTCAATGCATGGATACCTAATTCTTCGATTTTGTCTCTTAGACCTCTAGCGTTTACGTAATAACATTTGAGAGTACCGTTAGTGACATTGACTTGATTTGCTTGACTTATTTTGCTTCTACTCAGAGGTCTTGTGTCGGAGCCAAGACTTTCGTTTTCGTTTACACAGGTTGTACTAGCGGAGCTGCGACTCCTGCCTCTAACTCGGACTGGATTGATGACATGAACTTTTTTGCTAGAACCTGTGGTGGTGTTTTGATGGGCACTTGTATTTGTTGTGATTATCGTGTTGAAACGGACGGAGGTCGCTGTGTCGTTTCGTCGGGCACTGCTGGCGGAGTTGCTGGTATGGTATCGCTTACGTTTTTTTACTTATTTTCGTTGACAAGTCCAGCGCCGCTGTTCTTAAGGATGTTTTCGATGGTATCAAGTCCATACGTGTTGATGCTAGCCTTGTTGGTGATTCTATTGAAGGTATAGTTCTTTGGGTCGATCATCGAATTCCAATGATCCGAGAAAGAGATTTTCTGGGCTTTGCAGAAAGTTGCTAGGCGATTGTTAAGTAAGATCGTCTTGCTGAACTTGTATCTTCTTTGGTTCGGATGGGGCAGGATGCCAGTGACATGGAGGTTTGCGTGTGAAGCTTTGATGTTGTTCAGCATGGCGTTATACCTTTTCCATGTCGATTCCGTCTGCGACACGTCTTTAGCTCAGACTTGATTTATAATTCGCTTAGATGAATGTCAGCTTTGCCGAGTGTTTTCAGAGGAATTCTCCCTTTTCGCTGATTTGATTTGAAGGAGGCTACATTGTAATCAGCAATCACAATAATTTCCTCTGCATTCTGAGAGTCCATTTCATTGGGCAATACATCGAATCGATTACGTGTATTGGGTCGAAAGTGGTGAGATTGTAGTCCAACGTGTGTTGCATTGTCACAGCGCGGCTGCCTCCTACTAACGACTTTTGAGTACAGGGCCTCGCTATCTTTGACCGAGTTTTCTATCGATTTAATACAATCGTTTGTCTCAGCGTCTAGAGCCGAAAGCTTCTTGTCGAATTCGGAGTCTAGGTGCACTTGGAGTTCTTTTACTTGATTTTGGGTGGCCTCGACAATTTTTTTGACTGCTGCTAGTTCGCTGCTTATTAGATCTCAAAATTGGTGAAATTGTTTCAGCACGTCTTCCAATTTTAATTCAACAGCTATCAATCGGGCATCCGTGTTAACTGTATCTTTTATGGATAAGCCATTGGATAAGACTGTCTCTGTTTTGGATAAGCCATCGGAGGCGTGACTGATTTGTGCTTTCAGTTGTTGGTTTCCTCTGCCGCTTGACAAAATTTACAGCGCAATGTCTTGCATTCCCCATTTGAGGGACTGCTAGGCAAAGTCCTGGAAGAGCAAGAAGAACTTTGGCAATCCATCAGTTCGGAGGCGTACGAGGTGTGGCAGATGCCAGATTCTAGCTTAGCCTGAACCATCTTGGACTGTTATAGAATTTACCGTTGGGAAAATGGTCCGTTAGCTTGAGTTCTATTTCTTGTGATTTCTTGTAGACAGCTGATATGAATGCAATACTATAGTTAGATGCGGGATGTGACGACTCGAAAATATATTTGAAATGGTAAAATACAAGAAGAGTCGGATGCGCGTATCGTCGGATGCGCGTTAGCGCAAGGTTACTTCCTATTGCGGGATTTGGGTTGAATGCAAAGCTAAACTAACTTGTAGCTGCTCCCATCTGCTTCTCAATAAAGGAATGATATCATGATTCTGGGCACCAACCTTGTACCAGACATGACCAGCGGGGTACCAGAAGATGGCGAAAAAATAATTACAATTCAGTAAGTGTGGTGTTATGAAATCGTAGCACGATTATAAGCTGCAAGATGTAAAGTGGTACAATACTATGATACTACCTGATACAAGAACTTGTGGTTTTGTTGCAGATAGCCGGCCACATTGGACAATGTTGAAAATCATAATATCAGAAACATCTTAGAATACGGTCGAGGTGTAGGGGACGATCGGCTCTGACAACGATTGTTGGGGCGCGGGGGAGGAGAGAGGCGTGAGGGCACCTTTAGAGAGAGAATAGCTTATACAGTTACTTCTAGTTTTTCGGTCACAGAAGATTCCATTTGATTATGATTAATGCAAATGTCACACAGACAGATAATTTTGTAGAACGTTGATACTTTTTTATCCTAATGGAATTGAAGTAATATCAGATACAAAAACTCTATATATTCTTGTGGTTGAACTTTGGCTGTACTGCTCCCGTTCATTGATTGGATTTTTAAATTTGATTGATTTTATTTTATTTGATAATTGTCGGAGGCGCGTTAGTGCAAGTTACATCTTATTGCGGGATAGATTTTAGGGTATTCAGTTCATTGATATTTTTTTCGTTTCAAATTCCCAAGTAAGTAAACTAACAACATAACATGGACATCATTTTTCTTGATCAAATGGTGGCTGCTTGGTTCACGGTTTAATAGTTTAGTGCAATGATACTGCCCACTCCAAATTCCTTTGAATTCTGTTACTGCAAACCGGTTTAATTTGAAAATGCTGATTATTTGAATACCAATAAGACATTAAAATACTGATAAAGACAGGCAGGTACACACGCACCGCTAAAATAAAAGGTTAACGAACCAGAGCTGTGTGTGTACCAGGCGGGTAAGTCTGTACCCGGTGGTTGTGTCTGTACCAGGCGGGTGTGTCTGTACCAGACGGGTGTGTCTGTACGCGGCGGGTATGTATGTATGTACCAGGCAGGTGTGTCTGTAACAGGCGGGCGTGTCTGTACCAGGAGTGTGTGTCTGTACCAGGCGGGTTTGTCTGTATCAGGCGGGTGTGTCTGTACCAGGCGGGTGTGTCTGTACCAGGCGAGTGTGTCTGAACCAGGCGGGTGTGTCTGCAATAAGCGGGTGTGTCTGTACCAGGCGGATGTGTCTGTACCAGGCGGGTGTGTCTGTACCAGGCGGGTGTGTCTGTACCAGGTGGGTGTGTCTGTACCAGGCGGGTGTGTCTGCAATAGGCGGGTGTGTCTGTACCAGGCGGGTGTGTCTGTACCAGGCGGGTGTGTCTGTACCAGGCAGGTGTGTCTGTACCAGGCGGGTGTGTCTGTACCAGGCGGGTGTGTCTGCAATAGGCGGGTGTGTCTGTACCAGGCGGGTGTGTCTGTACCAGGCGAGTGTGTCTGTACCAGGCGGGTGTGGCTGTACCTGGCGGGTGTGTCTGTACCAGGTGGGTGTGTCTGTACCAGGCGGGTGTTACATTGAACCTATCAAAGCTCAGAGAGAGTTGACATGAAGTGTCATTGATAAAATTGGAATGAATCACTTCCGTATTTTTGCTAGTGTTTTAAACTCTTGCAAAACAATGACCGTCTTGGATAAAAGACTCTAAAAAACTCTTATTTAACACCATGTGCTAGACCATGATCGTCTCGGGAAAGCGGTTCACACAACCAAGGGCAGCGGGACACCGCCAGCCTCTGAGATTTATCTTCGTAATTGTCAAAGCATTATAAAGTCACTGAACGTTTCGCCCCAACGCACCATGGATATGACGCCAACAACATACGCGATTGAAAATTTGACACATATACAGTATATTCATTTGGCATCCATACAGTGACAAAGAGTGAGCATTAGTGTAAGAACTGTACAAAAATTGTTACGTTGCTTATGCGTGATAATCTTATAATTCAAATGAGACCGGAGGACACTTCCACTGATCGCCTCAGTGGGAGGAAACCTATTCCCCAGGCTTATATCAAAAGGAGAAGCATCATCAACTTATGCAGGAGAGATCTGCAGCAGAACATTCAACCGTGTGACGGCTGTTAGTAGTAGTAGATTATATTTTATTAGAATAGGGAGACAAAAAAAGCTCGAGTGCTCATGTTAAGTTGTCTCCTTAAAAGAAGTGAAAGAAGAGTGGGGAATAGTCTACGAGGCTTCAGAAATTCACGCACATATACAGTAGAAGAAGGTTGTAAGGATAGAAAGGAGAGAAGCCACAACTACCATCACCACAATACTAGTTACCAGGGTACACTAACACTACAGGGTAAACCGGATAAATTATCACCTGCGGCTAATTATGCTGTTAATTTTATTACAACGACTTTTACCTCTGATAGCCTCCGCGTGATCGCTTATTATAGTGTCACTGGTGCCAAAACAGTCATTCGGTGTTCCGTCATTTATTTGTGACTTAAACTCTGTAAATCGACCAGTTTCATTATGCCATGCTGCGCAGTGCACGGTTTTAAGAAGCGAGGTTTCTTTCAAAAGAAAAAGGTTGTTTTTCTATGTTTCCTAAATCTGACACCATGAAGAAACGGTGGCTGCTGGCCCCATGCCATCAGAATGCCTTTAATTTGAACTACGCGTGAATGTGTACGGTTAATTTTGATGAGAGATTCTTTATAAATGCATAAAAACGCCTTGTTTTCAGATTTTTACAACGATAAAACAATATTGGTGCCCTAAAATTCGATAACTGCAACATGAAATTATACTGGATTACGTCAAAAAATACCTCTGATATCCATAGATTTATAATTATCTCCACTGCCCGATGCACATAAAAGTAAACTATCAAAATATTTACCCAAGAAATACACACGAAAGTAAACAAAGTTTCAGCTTGTCGTTTTAGCGGTCTGAGTAAAACCGTTTTCGTACTTCTATAAACTGTTTTGTACTAATCCAGTGGATAGTGTTTGCTCAAAAATTGAGACCAATATAAAATATTGGAAATTTGTTCATCAAGATGATGACTTGTTTAAATATATAGAATAAAAATAAACTACTTGAAAACCCAAAAAATCTAAGCCAAAAATGACTAGCTTGGATATGCCAATAATTGCTGTATTGCTCCAGTGACGTCACCGGTAGGCAGGGCGGGGCCATGACGTTAGACCACGTGATTCTGACGTCACGTATAAAATTGTCCGTTTTAGCCTGTAGTATTAGTGTACCCTGCTAGTTACTACCCTACTACTACCCGAGCTATTTCAGCCCGGAGAAAAAAAGGTCGAGAGTCAGATTGACTTGTTCAGGAGCAGAGCGAGTAAGATGGGAAGCGAAGTATTTAGATTCCAGGCGGTCACATGTCAGACGGTCGAGCAGAGACGGCCACGCCCATACGCTCAGCGGACTCACACTTTTCCTCAAGCCCAAGGCTGTCGGCTTGCCCCAGAGGTTGGGTCAGACGGACTTCAAATAGGTATTGAGTCTTCTTCGA
>SDVV010019194.1:0-13586 GCA_016164225.1 Gammarus roeselii | reverse complement strand
AGTCCCTCGGGTTCCCGAAACCCCGGGTCCTCGAGTCCCGCGGATCCCACGAGTACCTCCTCTCCCTGGGTCACCTTCTCTCAACCAACCTTGTTACATATAATAATAATGATAACAAATTCGAAATTTATCACCATGAAAAAAGGGCAGAGAAAAATAATAGAGCCCAAGCAAGAAGAAATAATAAAATACTAAAATAAAGTGTTAATGATCTATAAAATGAATAAGCATCCATCCACCCCAACGCACAGGTTGAATCGTCGAAACCGGTACGAGGTTTACGGCTACACGGACAGAGTCTGCTCCGAAAGCAACGCATCACAGTACACATAATTTGTTTGAGCAAGATAGACGAAATGGAACTCCATGCCTCCAATCATATAGAACTTCAAGAGTAATATGTACGCACGTTAGTGCGTACAGGCAGCATAGTCGATTCTGGTACAAGGTTTACAACAACAACAACAAGGACAAAGTCAGCTCCGACAGCAGCGCAACACAATGTTTACAACTGCACGGCCTAGTTCGGTTACATTACAATTTATTTATTCAGGAAGATAAAAACTCAGACAAAACGAATACCTACCTCCACCCCCTCAGAACTTCAAAGACTAATATGTACGTACGCCAGTGCGCACAGGTGTAGTATCGTCGAAATGGCACAAGGTCCACGGCCTCACGAATCAGATCAACTCCAACCGCAACGCATCACAAGGTTTATAGTTACGCGGCAAAGGTCAACCACAGACATTACATATGGTCTGCCCACGCGCGAGTGAGCGCAGACTGAAAAAAACGCTTATTCACACAATCACAAACAAGAGCTCTCGCAGAAGTATACTAGCATTATTTTATACGACAGAATTGTGGAACGTGAAGAGGAAAGAAAGGGTAGGTTCATCATGGGCTAAAAACTGCTCAGATTTTCATCATTGTACTTATTGTTTTAGGGAGATAGGGTGGGGGGGGCAGAGGTCCCCTGGGTCCCGAAAGAGCCCGATGAGCCCCGGAGGGTTACCCAAGTCTCCCGAGCTCCCCAGGTCCATCGAGTCCCCTCGTCTCAGCTCATCTCGGCTTGTCTCGAATCGGTTCGATCAGTTTCGAGCCGTCGCGACCAACTCGACTCGTCTCAACATGTTTCGACTGATTTCGACGCCCCTCGACCAGCCTCGGCGCGGCTTTCCCTTTCTGCGTCAGCAATGTTGTGGACTGTAATAACTAATTTCTCTACTCAAGCACTCCACATATATATATTCCTCTGTGTATGGGTTTTACAGCGTAGGGAGGGGGGAGCAGGGGTTCCAGGATTAAGAGGGCCTCATGAGGGTCCTACAGTTTCCCAAGAGGGTCCCAAGGGTGTCCCAAAAGGTCCTAGAAGAGTTCAAGTGGATCTTCTCAAATCCTCCCGGTCTTCAAGTCCCCCGGGTTCCCGAAACCCTGGCTCCTCCGAGTTCCGCAGGTCCCACGAGTACCCCCCATTCCCTGGGTCACTTAATCTCAAACCACCTCGATAAATTATAAACAAAGTAAAATTTATCATGAAAACGGGCAAAAATAAATAAAAGAGCCCACGAGATAAGAAAGAATAAAATACTAAAATAATGTGGTAATGCTCTATAAAATGAATAATCATCCATCCCCCTTAATACGAATTCTGAACCCGACTACCTAAACTGTAGTTCAACTTCAGTCCCCTGTGACCGCTCATCAGATAACGACGATGATTGATCCAATAACTTGCCGTCCAGATCCTACAATAAATACGGGTAGCTTTAATAGTTCATCAGAGTACCAGGTCACCACAAACAGGCGAGATAACTTTCACGCCTCCTGAAAAGATCAACAACGCTTTTAAAATACAATAATATCCCTAATTTGTTTGTTAAGAGCCAAGTTTGGTACCTATTGTAACAGCTCATCTGATCTCTGCACGATATACTCGGGGACTGAAGAAAGGATCAATGTAATGAAACTACACTCCAACATAATTAGCTTTATTCATCTGTACACATTTCATTCAAGTAGTATCGGTAAAAGTAGTAGTAATAATAGTAAAGTAATCAGCGGTCGAACAAGGTTAGTGGCAAAACAAACAATGAACATGAACGAACAAGACGACCCTGACCAAGCAAGCCGACTGGGTTATCTGAACTGACGTAACAAATCTATAGAGAACCAGCTTAGCGTGGCACGAGCCGTATCATCAGCACCACCATGCGGACGAAGGAGGCCGCAGCAGCCCATCATTGCGGTATAGCGGCCTTCTGAGATGAAAGCTTGACACTACCTTCATTCCGCTTTCTCATCTGGAACTAGCTATACTGAAGTCGTGTAAATAAACCAGCAATACTAGCAGCATAAATAACGAGAGTAAAAACTCTCACATTACTGTTTGGGCAAGACATCGGTGGCAATGTTCCACCAAACGGGCGGACCAACCCACTACGTTAATACAGGTGTAATAATACACTCCTCGAGTCATCATCTACCGAACTAAGCACAGCCAAAGCCATCGTCTATGGTATACAGATACTTCGGTGTATCGTGTGAGCAGCGAACACATTGTAACTTACTTAGGCATCGGTGATGGCACCTATCATTCATCAGATACTCTTATTATGTAAGCAGGCTGCGGGAGTGCGTACTCATTAAGGACACATTGATTATGAGAGGAGCCAAATGACATGGGCGGCATTTCCTGCCCAGTCACACACAGGTGACAAGGAAACCAAAACATAACGAGGCATATTTACAAGCGGCAAAAAGCAATTTGTGTTATTAGTTCTACAGCAGCAGAGCAATGTTCGGCTGTAGTCGATCATCAAGAAAGAAACAAACTTTGCAATAGTTCGGCCCATCAGAGGTCTATAGAAACGGGTGCCCAGCAACAATGTAACAAGGAGAGATTAAAGCTACTCGTTAGCAGCAGTGAAATCAATACACCACTTAGGGACTTTTGATTCCAACATCCATCCCTGCAAAGAGATTGTAAGTGTTTTAGATTAAGGGATTCGTCTACACTGCACCTCCAACACGAGCCTTCGTGAGCTTCTACGAAGGACGCGAAGATCATGATTTCTGATAGTTTCGCTGTCTAGTGTGTGTGTGTGTGTGTGTGTTAACCATGAGCTAATTGAAATTATTTACAAGTTAGTGTTGGGACAATACGCACGCTGATGCGTACAGGATCAATATTTAAACGAGAATGAAGGATTAACACGTTGCTGTCTAAACAGCTCCCTGTCTATGTCCTTGTTCATCAATGTACAGAAATACATTGAGGGGTGGAAGAATGATCTAGTTTGTATTGTTGTTATACATATACACTGCTTTGCACAGGAGTTATTTTTTTACCGACAGCAATCCACTTTTTTGTGTAGGTGGGGTCAGTGAGTGAGTTTAGTTGAACACTCCTACCTGTCGCGAGTGTTTCACGCTGATTGCCGTTGGGTGGCACAGAGTGCACGGTGGCGTAAACGGTTCTATGGTTGCGTCAAATAGATACGTGAGGGTTATCTATGTGTGTCCTGTGCATAAGCGGTTGATGAAGATTCAGTCAATCCGTCAGTCAGTCCCATTCTCCGACTGACGGTTTGACCGAACACATTTTTTGTCCGCTTTGTTGCCACATATCGTTCGATGTGAATGCTATTTCGTTCGCTTCGTTGCCACACATCATTCAACGTGGATGCTGTCAGGGAGTTGATGATAAAGACCCCAATCTCGTGTGTATGTCGATTCATTTTGCTTGGTGGGCGGACGCAGCTTCAGCAAATCTGCTCGATCGCTAGTTGCCCCTTACTTCCGCGTGACCAGGAATTCTGCACTCTACGAAGAGCGGGGTGTGCATAATGTTGAGCGAGGTCACCCACTCTGAGTGGCCTGCATCTAACCTTGTAAGGAGGCCATGCTGCACTCTACGTAGAGCGGGGTGTGCATAATGCTGAGTGAGGTCACTCACTCTGTCCGAGAAGATTACGTATTGGGATGGCGATCTGTTTCGATAGTCGAGATGGCTAATTAGAACGAGTGTAACTCTGCAGAGAAAGCTGAAGCCTCTTGTGGGAGGGTAACCGAACGTGAGGTTGCCTCGCACACAGCGGCAGCTTCCACTCCAGCGAGTGTAAATGAGGCGACCTAAAATGTTGAGCTTTCATTTATTAACCAGTCTCCCAGAAGTGTTGAAATAAAATATGCAGCTTTTGTACAACTTTAAGGATTGGTTACTCACTGCGAGGACTGTTTTTTATTTTTGTTTAAGGGAATCGAAATGATTATAAAACGTTTATATTAACGATTGGTTACCTACTGGAAGAACTATTTTATGTGGTTTAACGGAATCAATACGTTTCTGAACACAAAATAAAATTTATTTTTGGTTTGCATGCGGCCAACACCAGACATTATTGAACACCAGTCATGACATAGGAATAACCGAAAGGAAAAGACAATTATTAGGCCACTGCAAAGTGAATCACAACCCACAGTCTTCTAATCTCAAGCGGAAATAAAAACTGGCACGATTTTCAAAACGCCGATGAAGTTATTTGCCTTCCATAAGCAAATTGCGCACATGTGTTGCATGAAGCCAACCTATTGCCCCCAACAACCCACATGAATTTAACAACATCACAAGCTTAGCTGTAGTCCATCTGGTTTAAAGGATAAAATACAATGAAAAAGGACTCGATAGACGGAGCACCAGCAACAAAACATGGCCGATGTGTCCTCAACATGGACACAAATCGGATAAACTATATTAATTAGATTAAGGGGACCATGTCAACAAAGTTCTGACATCACCTTAGTGAGCTTCCCCCGAAGGGTAATCCTGATAGAAATAAGATATCGACATCGGAACAGCCATGTCTTCCAGCATCTTCGGTTACTTGCAAAAAATTTGCATGCCCAGTCGACAGCAATTATTCGCTATACTTCGACAGCGTTCTTCAGTTTGTTGGTTCTTTACGAGTTCGTGGATGTGGAGAAAAATGGCTTTGACATGACCCTCGAGTCTCGTTAGACGGTCGTCAATTGTGCTAGATTCTGCTTCCTGTTCAGAGAGGCCGGTCGTTGGCTTAGCAGATTCAATATTTCCAGGACGTTCTTGGTCAACTCGTCGATGCAGCCGTCCCTCCGGTCGTCTTCCGCCAAGGTGGTGCTGGTCATCTTAGAGAGGCTGATGTTCTTGGCCGTTGGAATCTTGGTCGTCAGTACTATGAAGTAGTAGTAGTAGTAGTTGCTTCCATGTTCCACAGGAGTCCCAACGCGAAGTTGATGCAGACTCCCTCTTAGGGCGGTCGGTACTCTGAAGGGGATGCTGGTCCCTCCTAAATGGAGTTTCTTTCTACTCCCCATCGGCCCCCTGGTTCGCACCAGAGGCAAGCGAGTTAACTTTAGAGGCCTCTTGACCGATTTTACCGACGTTAAGATACGTTGTATTTAAAGTATCACAAACAATGCAAGCAAACGTGCGGTTTAAGGTCCCAGCACAAACTAGGGACCAGCCTGTGATATCTAAGGGGTTCTCAGTTAGTATACGGCACAGGAACAAGCGATTTGCCGGCTAGTTCGTGTGCGTGGAGCTCCGCAGAGAACACGGAGGCCTCTTGTGGGAGGGTGGCCGTGAGTGGGATGTCCCCGTACACAGCGGACAGAGCTTTCAAATTATGTATTGGAAGCCATGATGACTCAAAAACTTAAGGAGAGAGGAGGAGCGGATAAAAATAAACCCAAAATAGGGGACAGTACACATGCATGAAAATTTGAAAAGGTCAAATTGCAACCCTTTCAATTCATCTTAATACTTGTCGAAGCCCTTTAAAATTATGCATCAATATTATTCATGCAATAGTAACTTAAGCTGTACCAAGTTAATTTTAAGTTTTGGGAATTTCGTAAAATCGTCTATTGACACCCGAATTTCTAAAAAAAAAAACATGTTTAGAGTCATGATCACTTCAAAACCGTGAAAGTTGGAGCACTGAATACATTTATTCTAATATCATGTAACTTCACTAAATGTTGACTGCAATAAAAAAACTGCATTATAGTCGTATATTAGATTAAAGGGTCCATGCCTGACAGTAGTACTTCACAGGGTCCTTCAAACGATGGGTTGATGCTATGATTACTTCATAAGTATAGAAGCTTCAGCTATTTTTGTTAGAGCGTTGCTGCTGTCAGACGGAATCGGCGTCCGAAACCTTTTCGAATGATAAACGACATCATTCTGCGGAAAACACAACGACACTACCAACTGTGTCTCCCGAACAAAAGCGAACACTAGGAGGCATAATTACAAGAAATGACAGCGCCGTAACACAAGCAGAAAACCATACCACCAACTTGAGTTGACAAAAGAATTTCAAGGTAAGAAAGGGTGAAAAGATTGGGCAATTCGAACCACTTGGGAAAATCTATTGTGTTGCTATGAAAAACAAACACCCTATCGGCATCGTGGACTAATGTAACAACGATCACATGTATTTGATAAACTAGCAAATCAGGTATACAACATATCAGGAAAAATATGTGAGCAGTGGCAATGCTAATCGCAGAAACACTCAAGATGTATTCATTCACTTTATTGACGAGCAGGCTAGCCCCGACATGTGTAAGAGTTCAATCACCCTCTTTGTATTATAGACTTCCAAAGCACAACTCATTACTACCTCAGCCCATTCAGTGAGCCAAGGGTAACTAGGCTTACTCTACTCAGGTTAGGAGCTTCTCACAACGCAAATTAATGTTAGTTAGCCTTAAAACAAATGCTGAGAGTTTTAACGTTCAGGTACTCAAGATGAGGGCTAATGCATGCCTTTAGGCCGCCAAGGTCCTAAACTTCACAGTCACTCTCCATAGCATCACTTAACTGCCCTCTAACTCACCTTCCCGCTACATCCCTCATAGTAATTAATCCAATTTGATTCATGTACAGAAAGTAAACAATAAAAAAAACGACACAATAGTTACACGTAGGTATCTTCAGCCCCAGTCTGGAAAGGGAGAGCCTCGTGAAGTCAGATCGAACTGAAATCTTGATCCTCTACAACATACGACAACAGATAATCAGGAGAGGAAGGCATGGTTGCACAGCTGGACTAAATGATTTAACAAAATTAGTTTTCAGAGTATTTAATCCAAGTCTACTTCGCAGAATGTTGACAAGAAATGTATAATATTCGTTATTGTAATTAGTACAGCCATGCATGTTTGGTGACGTGACGAGCCGCTGGGCATGACCAGCCTTCAACAAGACGATTTAAATTGAAACGCAGCGCACCGTTCCTAGAGGTCATGTTTATACAGCAACAAGTAGTTCAAAGAAACGGGTAAATTTAACATATATACAAAGTAGGAGCGTTAATAAATATATGTACAAAAGAACATTAGCTAAAATCAGTATAACAGCTGGAACAGTCACTAAGAAGTTGAGCTTACACCAAAGACACTTCCTGTAGAGCAATTTATCTTTACATTAGATCAGATATATCCTTAATCCACAATCTCACGATAAACTATTCAGATTAAACAATAACAAACGGTCAATCAATGTAGCAACTTTAGATTCAGCGCCTGCAAGTCTTCATTCACCGTTAGCGCCCTCTCATTCAAAGTCAAAAACCTTTGTTAAATGTTAGAAGGCTTTCATGCGTCGTAGGCAAGTTCTCGCTCAACGTTCACAAGCAGCCGTCAACTGTAGCACTCATACAACGATAACCACTTGTTCCTGACCGTCAGCACGCTCTCGCCTGTTGACACTATTGGCAGCCTATTCGGAATAACTTAGCAAAAAAGGTAGTTGTGGAGAGCAAGGATTCCCTAATTTGGAAGATCAAAATTGCATTAAAGAAGGAACTCCAGCTAAATGAACTTGGACTTTCATCATCGCGATGTCGGTTTTCTTCTCCATCTACGACGTCAACAACAGAAGAGACCTTGGCGCAGTTACCTTCGCCAACTGCGACGTCAACCAAGATAAGCAAGGCTTGCCCGTTGCGGTTAACTTTATCATCAGCGACGTCAACACATGAGAGAGAACCCCGCCTCATGCGGTCATCTTCCTTATTGTACCGCGACCTATTGCAGCTTCTGTTGAACCAGCACAAAACGCACAAGCTCCGTTCTGACAGTGATGGTCAAAACTCGCCCCCACACTCAACTATACTTTCACTAACCAATTCCAGGCGTGCTGTATCCACAATTCAGAATTCGAGTGAGTATGACGCCTATCAAAGTAATTATCAATAGATGTACGTCAAACTAAAAGTATAGAAACATTTCTGAGACAAACGACCCAACATAATTATGATTAGATTAATTAGTCACCCCCTAACAACGTCCTCAACCAACGGACAGATACCACTCAACACTAAGGAACTTATCGTCACTAGAATTCTGATTTTGTCGGTGGAGATGAGCCTCTTTCTCTACCTCTAATTACATCTCCCTTTCGGAAAGTGGTTCGAGTGGGATCTGTCCGTTTGTTCAGACGTTGTAAAGGGTGACTTACTATAACTGTAAAAATTATGTCTTGTTGTTAGACTCCAAAATGAAAAAAAAATGGGAAGGAAGTCGAATGATGTCAGATACAGTGATACTATTAACGTTGTTCACGGGGTTGTACAGTTCATGAAGAAGTGAGACACTTTTTGATACAGCATTACCATCATGTTGTTCACGTGGTTGTACAGTTCATGAGGAAGTGGTACAATGTCAGATACAGCAATACTATCACGTTGTTTACGCGGTAATACAGTTCATCAGTCTATGGCAAATCGCCTCCTCCCATCGTCTATGGTATTTGTAGTTGAAAACTACATAATGATCCCTGTACGGTTATTTGAGAATATTCATAACGCGGCACTGCATTTAGAACGTGACAATGGAGGCAATGAAAGGACCGACGTTTAATATAAAATCAATCTAACCAATATTTGCCGACTGTAATGTCCATTTTTCTATAAGTTGATATGAAAGGCAAAACTGTATCAAAATTCGAAGATAAATAAATACTAGTATAATTTCAGTAGCAATTTTGAAATATGAGGAGAAACATGTTACTTGTTATGTAAAATTATACATTTTGTTTGACACTTTTAAATTAGCCTCTTCTTATGTTGAGGATGTAATCAAGTTCGCAGAATGTGATGCCAGAGTCATCAGCGTCAATAACACACCAGTGTTTGGCGTGACTAAGCTGCCACCGGCGGTCGGCGTAACTAAACCCACACAGGTGTTGGGCGTAACTAAGATGCCAAATGTTTGGGGTAACAGAGACGCCACAAGTGCTCGGTGTAACCGTGATGCACCATACAGTGAACGTAATTGGGCAGTAACAGATTTTCAACGGAACATAGCCGCCACAGCTCTTCGCGGAACTAAGCCACCACAAGTGTCATGTAAAACGAAGTGCTTTTCAGATTACAATTATATTTTAAAAGGCTTATCTAAGTCACAAAATGTGCTTGGCCTAACTGAGCCACCACCGAAGCTCGGCATATACACAATTTTCAAGAACATATGCACAACGCTGTAACAAGATCGCAATTGTTTTTGGTTGCCTCTTGAATTTCTAGATTAGTGACGTCAATACACATCTTCATATTTAAATCAATGAGGAATTCTAAGCGAAAAACTTGATTTCAGAACCGGCCACTCAGGTTTGATAAATTTCACACCCATTTGAAGGTAGAATAGAAACAGCAAATTGATGCAAGATTCCGTCAGCTGAAGCGTAGACATGCGCGCTGAGAATAAACCCTAAAGAAGAGCCCTAGACTGGATCCAGCTCAGCGTGGTTTCGGGCAAGGGAGGTCGTCATGCTGTACAACCCCCAAGTGATCGCTCACCTATAGTCACAATCCTACCACTGTAAAAACGGCTCATATGCGTATTAGTGAAGTTGATATTTGTTACAGAGAACCCAATTTTTCCAACATTTCTCATGGAGAGCATTCGACCCTCGTCCAACACTAACACAGTGGGAAAACAAGGCAGTCAAACGAACGAGATGATGGAAGTGGCAATCATTGAAGCAATGAGAATAAAACTTTGTTTATGAACATTTTTACTTAATTAAATTTTCGAATAAAGTCATTATACATGGGCTTCTGGCCGCATTAAGACGTGTACAATTGTAGCGTCTTTCTTGGTAATGTTGATCATCATTATCAATTAGTATTAGAACCGGACAGCATATCTGAGCTGAGTTGGGACGCACATCTTGGCTGGGTCAACAGCACATCCAGTCTGGGCTTGACATCACATCAATACTTCTGATCTAGTGATACGCGAACTTGAAATGTTACTTGTGCGGATTAGTCAGCCCGTCAAAGGCTACTGATACTAAATAAACTATAAGTGTGTTCTTGTCAACATTTTTAACAAATGAGTACTTGCAATGTTTGAAAGAACGGGAAGATAGTGAAAAATTAGTAGGAATTAAGCTGAGAGCAAACTTAGAATACAAGTATGCAGTTGAACAAAAAAGTATAATTCCTGAGAATGCTAGTAACCATATTTTAGCTAAAAAGCTGAAGTAACTTGCATCGGGATGAAATCAGAGGCCCCTTCGAAGACGTGAATCAATCAGATGAGCATCAAAGGGCCAGCTACACACCTGCTGCGATTAGGGTACAATTCAGTGACGTTAATATTACTCGCTAACATCTGTCAGGTTCACGGGCCGCGCAGAGTCACGGCCTAACCGAGGAAAGAGTGGGGGAGAAGGAGGGTGGTTTAACGCCCTTATTCCCCTTCAGACTTGAGTCTTCTTCACCATCCCAGTTATTTGACTTGTCTTTTGTTTCCCTTTTGACTACTAACCCAATAGTGTAGCCCGCTGGCCGTAATATATTGGATTGTAATTAACATGTTGCGCATTACCTTTCATGGAACATTTCCCCTAAGAAAAAATCTCAAGGGATTCTTATTATTACTGTTCACGTGCTTGAGATTCCCTACACAGGAGAATTTTCATGCACGGGATCCCAGCTTTCTTCTTTTTTCATCTTCCTCTAAGCAATTGTTGGAGGGGCAATTGCCCACGGCACCTTAAAAACGACTGCGAATCATTGGGGCTCTTGATCAGGGCAGATCGATTGAGTATGATCCTTGCTGCCACCCGGGAAGTGCTGGGACAATATGGCCACGGCACCTCAGAAGTTACTGTGCCTCCTGTGGCCCCCTTGTATAATTTTGACATTCGTAGCGTAAAAGACATTTACTACACGCAGTACTAAACCCAATCACTCGAATACACATAGACGTAGGAGGCTGGAGCGTAGCTAGGGTTGTAGACTAGATGGTGTGTAGATCAGGGAGGAATTAACAATGAACGTAAGAGGCTGGGGCGTAGCTAGGGTTGTAGACTAGATGGTGTGTAGAGCAAGGAGGAATTGATAATGAACGTTCAGTGTATGGTTTTGAAACTCCGTTTAAAAGTGAACTGAAAGTCCGCCCCCTGGAAAGAATCTGGTTCCGTGCCTAAAAGGAGTGATGATCAAGCTATGATTCGGCGCGAAGGATAAATACTCTTTTACGGTGAGGTACGACCACAAATGTGAAATGTGTCAACAAATGAAGAATTATAGAAAGAAAATATATGGTTCATTTTTTTCAGAATAAACAAATTATTCCGAATCTTCCTTGAGCGAGTGTATGAGAGAAGTGTGAGGTGCGCCTTGCCGGCGGCCAACCCCCCTGGGGGATTCGGCCAAGTGTCTGTGTCCTTCTCTAACAACTGTTCACCAAGTGCAAACAAACAGATAACCACAACCAGTAGAGTTCTAACAAAAAAAAACACACAGCCGCATACAAATTTAAATAGCACAGACTCTAACTTAGAGGGATCGGGTTCACCAGAGCGCAGAATCTACGTCACTAGCGCTCCGAATGTCACATTCATGCACGGGTGTCACAGCAGCGGCAGTAACTCCTCGCATGAAGGGTCCTCGAGGTCATGGCAGCACGCGTGGCCTGCCATTATGTGCAGCCACTAAGGACACGCAGTAGTCCTTAAGTTGCCGATGCTAAGCCCCTAAGCTTTCTTAAAAGTAGAAGAGACAGAAACATGGGACCCCATGCATGAGATCCGCCCACAGGCGATCCTACGCATGATACGATTAGATTAGTGTCAAGGCTTTCCAGTGCACTGGACTACGCATGATGAACGCTGGAATGGAAAAAAAACTAGAATTGAAGAAAATTGTTACATGGTAGAACGCCACATGGTTATTGGCCACATAAATTTAGAAAATTAAGGACCAATGTGTAATGGACTTATAGGACGGAGGTCATGAAGAGGAGATAAAGATATGTTTTTAAACATTTAAATAAAATTGAAGGGAAATGGAGGGGAACAAGTGTTAAGTAAATTCAAAGATGAGGGAGGAACGGAGTGTTAGCGAAGGGTGAAGAATATGTACCCTTGCAGCAATCAAAAACACAACTCTTCACAGCACACCGAGTGAGGTACAGTTAGGTACATCATAGAAACGTTAGTCAAGACATGTTAGTCTGAAGACCTGAAAACATATTAATTAAGAGAGATTAATGGAAACCAAGTCAAGCAACTCCAGAAGTGTGTTGGCAATGTATCAACATTTATGTTAAATTGTTTCAATTCTCAACGACTGCGCCCTACAAAAGATGTACAACGGTTATTTAGTTGAACATACCCAGAAGCACAACGAGGAACGGTCAGCCAAATGCCTCGACACTTGTGTGGGAACATCATTAGATGTTTTGACGATGAACCGGGTGTACCTCCAAGCTTCCGAATGAAGGTTTCGTGAACTAGATTATTTTATACCCAAAGACAGGCAGCCGATTTCCCACCAGCCGATTTGATTGACTTTGAATCGTTGTCTTAGGAACGCTAGCAGTAGGCTTATGTCCTTTCGCATCTGAAAATACTCATCATATTACACCTGGTTTGGTGCCAGACGGATATTATTCCAGTGCACTAAAAAGCCTTGGCACTCCAATATAATCTACTATACCTGCAAGTTGCCGCTGGGCAACATCACTGATCTCCTCAAACGCTCAGCAGAAGCAAACGAAAGGCAATCACCGAAGACAGCTCAATAGCAGCGGCGAGCAGGAGGCGTCAAAGGCACCAGCAACCACAAACACAGCGCAAGAACTCGCATGAAAACATCTGAGGTGGAAAATATCACGTCCAAGTATGCAACAGACATGAGCAGACAACTTGTCAAAGTACAACAACAACGGTGCTGAAACAAACTTCGGGCAAAATAATGGATTAGAGCGACAAGGCTTTTCTAGTGCGCTGGAGTCAATGTCAGGGCAAAATGATAGCATTGCACGTTGAAGCAGTGGCTGTTCTACATTCATAATACCCATACCATACGTATATCAAATACTCTCAGATACACTTCGTAGTCATCCAGGAATTGTGACTTAGGATTTCTGATCCTAACAAAATTTATAGTCAAAAATTGATTATTCGTTTAAACAATAGTACTAATTACATTAGATGTGTTTTCCAGAGCTGTGTTCTGCACTCACGCACACCTCATCACCACCTGTTGACTGTAGTGTGCGGATCATCACAGGTT
>SDVV010019193.1:0-13586 GCA_016164225.1 Gammarus roeselii | reverse complement strand
ATAAATATATGCATGTGTGTATAAATACCATATACATTTATAACCCATGTAAATTAAATGATCAAAACATAAACTACTCCCAATCTAGGTTTTTCCGTTAGCCATCCGTCACCCGTTAGCCACTCGTTAGTCACCCGATTGAGACACCCGTTAGCCACTCGAAAGCCACCCGTAAGCCACCCGTAAGCCACCCGTTAGCCTCTTTGGCCGCTGAAATGTTATGTGCAAACTCCCGCACACCGGACAAAATTAGCGTTTCGGTGAAATAGTAACTACTGGGAACATGGCCAGTCTAAGCAACATACTGAGGTAACTATGGCCTGTCTAAGCATCATACTGAGGTAACTATGGCCTGTCTAAGCAACATACTGGGGTAACTATGGCCTGTTTAAGCAACATACTGAGGTAACTATGGCCTGTCTAAGCAACATACTGAGGTAACTATGGCCTGTCTGAGCAACATACTGAGGTAACTATGGCCTGTCTAAGCAACATACTGAGGTAACTATGGCCTGCCTAAGCTACATACTGAGGTAACTATGGCCTGTCTTAGCAACATACTGAGGTAACTATGACCTGTCTAAGCAATATACTCAAGTAACTATGGCCTGTCTAAGCAACATACTGAACTAACTATGTCTTGTCTAAGCAACATACTGAGGTAACTATGGCCTGTCTAAGCAACTTACTGAAGTAGCTATGGCCTGTCAAAGCAACATAGTGAGGTAACTATGGCCTGTCTTAGCAGCATACTGAGGTAACTATGACCTGTCTAAGCAATATACTCAAGTAACTATGGCCTGTCTAAGCAACTTACTAAGTAGCTATGGCCTGTCAAAGCAACATAGTGAGGTAACTATGGCCTGTCTAAGCAACTTACTAAGTAGCTATGGCCTGTCTAAGCAACATACTGAGGTAACTATGGCCTGTCTAAGCAACTTACTGAAGTAGCTATGGCCTGTCTAAGCAACATACTGAGGTAACTATGGCCTGTTTGAGCAGCATACTGAGGTAACTATGGCCTGTCTAAGCCACATCAAAAATCCCTCAAAATTTTAACCCAAACTATGCTTCAATTCCCTTGACATATTAACCAAATTTAGAGGTGCGATTTGACCTAATGCCGCCTTTCCTCCCTCTCTATATACATTATAAACAAGTTTCCATACAACCCTGGGTTTGTGCTAAGCGCATTTTTTTACAGCTCAGCATGCGATCGAGGTTCCCCCATTGATCTACTTTGCCTCGCTGTCTTATGAACAAGTTAATCAAATACTTCGTTAACTGTTCCCAAGTATATCCAAATAAAATGGCCAAATCCTGTTAAACCTTATTATTTTATAAATGAGGGTTAAATAATCTGAACACTTTTTTAACCCCCACGTGCCTAGATTGAAAACAGCGCGGGGTGTGCGAGGAGGACTGGGAAGGGGTGGTGTGAGAGCGCGCAATGCGGGGGGCTAAGAAGGGGGTGTATCGAGAGGGAAGTCGAAAGAGAGTAAGAAACAGTTGGGGAGGAGCGTTACCAATCAATAAACGCTGCACGCGCACGCGCAGTACAAACTGTTCTGAAGCATTAGCTCGGTAGACAAGAATAGATGACTAACAAAAATTGTTTTACATCCCTACCTCAAATTCGTATACTGCTCTGTATTCTACTATCTATTTATAAATAAGTTAATTTATATTGTATTAGGAACACTTGTGTTCGTTGCAATTTTGGAGCATTCTCATAACTTTACGTTCAGAGTGACAGCATTTTCATAATGTTGCGTTCAAGACCGCATTTACGTCACGGAGTCCCTGGGTGGTTCGTGACGTATACAATAGCTCTAAATCTCTTTTCTAATGCTTCGTGATCGCAGATCAACCATGCAACCTAGGATTTAATGCATTCGACTACATGCATCTGTGTCATAAAATGCATGGAATATAACAATCACGGTAAATATTGAAGAAACTTTGAGTTTTTTTATCTGTGTGATCACAAGGTCACCACGAGTTGATGTGATATAGTACTGACGAAATTGCATTTGTTCATGTTCACGTGCAGTCTCTTCTAATACGGTTCTGCGGACTTCATTCTCAATAATTACGATCAAAAAATAAATTTATCGAAACAGCGAAGTGCTAATTTCAACACCCGCTTCACCACTGCCACACTTTCAGACATTCTTTTTAGCCATGAGTGATATTTCTGTATGACTTACTCAGAAAGGTAGCGCTGAAACGCGGAGGTGGACGCACCCCTGCAGACGTCGGGTGTGACGCAAGCAAGCTTAGTTGCCATACATCGGGAGGGATCAACACTGACCTGAAGCACGGTAAAGAGAACACCAAAATCCACCTACTCTATTCTTGGCTTCGTCTTAACACAAACAGCTTGTCCATGGGAAAAATGTTAAACTGTTTGAAAAAAGTCAACATGTGAGACAAAAGTTAATGGTTCTCTAACTTTCCATTCCTTTTTGCAGAATATTTGTAAACAATATGCAGCGTCGAGCCGTCCAGCGCTGTTCTTATGGAGAGGGAGAGTTACCTAGCGCAAAACATGATATTTTTTTCTATAATACGAATGTAATTATATCTTCCCGGACTTTAATTACCTCTGGTTGAGTAGGTCATTAAATTCCTTGTTATGGCACTGGGATTGAAACTGACTGTCATATGCACAGTAGGCTCTTATTGCATCATGATCAAACGAAAGCATGGTAAGGAAATATATCTACAGCATGCGTCACGAGTATTGGTATTTAAGTAATCATATGCTTCGTTGGATGATAAAAAATATTCGAATCCTGTCGTCGAATATATTTAATTAATCAAATACTTCGTTAGGTGAACAAAAAGTATTCGAAACCTAACGTGAAATAATTATCTATGTAAATGCTATGAACCTCCCAAAGAAAGCGTCATGTGAGTCGTGCTGCACACACATGTCGGTTCATTCACGATGACGACGAACGTTAACAAGCCATGAACTCCCTTCGGAATTATGATTATTAAGAAAACAAGATAATATGCCTACATTTCTTGTAGTTGTTTATACAATTTCGTGAAATATAAATGGGCTTATCAGTTATTCTAGCTAAGCAGGTATTCTAGCTAAGCAGTTATTTTAGCTAAGAAGCAGTTATTCTAGCTTAGCAGTTATTCTAGCTAAGAAACAGTTATTCTAGCTAAGAAGCAGTTATTCTAGCTAAGAAGCAGTTATTCTAGCTTAACAGTTATTCTAGCTAAGAAGTAGTTATTCTAGCTAAGAAGCAGTTGTTCTAGCTAAGAAGCAGTTATTCCAGCAAAGAAGCAGTTATTCTAGCTAATAAGCAGTTATTCTAACTAAGAAGCAGTTATTCTATCTAAGAAGCAGTTATTCTAACTAAGAAGCAGTTATTCAAGCTAAGAAGCAGTTATTCTAGCTAAGAATAAGTTATTCTAGCTAAGATGCAGTTATTCTAATTAAGAAGTAGTTATTCTAATTAAGAAGTAGTTATTCTAACTAAGAAGCAGTTATTCCAGCTAAGAAGCAGTTATTCAAGCTAAGAAGCAGTTATTCTAGCTAAGAAGCAATTATTCTAGCTGATAAGCAGTTATTCAAACTAAGAAGCAGTTATTCTAGCTAAGAAGCAGTTATTCTAGCTAAGAAGCAGTTATTCTAGCTAAGAAGCAATTATTGTAGCTGATATACAGTTATTCTAACTAAGAAGCAGTTATTCCAGCTAAGAAGCAGTTATTCTAGCTAAGAAGCAGTTATTCTAGCTAAAAAGCAATTATTCTAGCTGATAAGTAGTTATTCTAACTAAGAAGCAGTTATTCTAGCTAAGAAGCAGTTATTCAAGCTAAGAAGCGTAATTATCACCTCATTTTCTGTTATTTTCTTACTCTTACGCGGTGATACGAATGAAGCTCCGGGCTCCTGACCAGAGCACCTCTTGCCCTAGTGTCATGCGCTGGCTGGAACGCCATCGTACCGGCAGAAATAAGCAGCGGAACCAACAGAAACTATTCCAATTATTTTGCACCTTCGGTACCGACGTATAGAATAATAATCACTCCTTTTAGATCTATAAGAGGTACTGTAGTTTGTTGAAATGGGCGGAACAAATCCTAAAAGTGATACAATTATAGACAATAATGAATGTTTGTCCGTAACTTAAGAACAAGTATTAAATACATCAGGCCACGTTACATATAGTGAAAGAATGTTGTGGAAATATAGCGGCCTCAGTTCTCGCACGGTGGCGTGGTAGTGGATCCTCAAGGTGTGTTTATTTCTTTTCAAGTTAACACATAAACGGTCCGTTATGAGTTGAGTGCCCTCAACATAGGTTATTTGTTACGATGTTACCGCAATTGACGCATACTCGTGACACGCACTCACCTTTCATTGACCCATATTGCCATACAACACCTTACATTGAACCATATTGCCATACAACACCTTACATTGAACCATATTTCCATACAACACCTTACATTGACCCATATTGCCATGCAACACCTTACATTGACCCATATTGCCATACAACACTTTACATTGACCCATATTGCCATACAACACCTTACATTGCCCCATATTGCCATACAACACCTTACATTGACCCATATTGATATACAACACCTTACATTGACCCATATTGCCATACAACACCTTACATTGACCCACATTGCCATACAACACCTTACATTGACCCATATTGCCGTGCAACACCTTACATTGACCCACATTGCCATACAGCACCTTACATTGACCCATATTGCCATGCAATACCTTACATTGACCCACATTGCCATACAACACCTTACATTCACCCATATTGCCATACAACACCTTACAATGACCCATATTGCCATACAACACCTTACATTGACCCATATTGCCATAGAACACCTTACAATGACCCATATTGCCATACAACACCTTACATTGACCCATATTGCCATGCAACACCTTACATTGACCCATATTGCCATACAACACCTTACAATGACCCATATTGTCATACAACACCTTACATTGACCCATATTGCCATACAACACCTTACATTGACCCATATTGCCATACAACATCTTACAATGACCCATATTGCCATACAACACCTTACATTGACCCATATTGCCATACAACACCTTGCACTGACCCACATTGCCATACAACACCTTGCATTGACCCATATCGCCATGCAACACCTCACATTGACCCACATTGTCATACAACACCTTACATTGACCCATATTGCCATGCAACACCTTACATTGACCCACATTGCCATACAACACCTTACATTGACCCAAATTGCCATGCAACACCTTACATTGACCCACATTGCCATACAACACCTTACATTGACCCATATTGCCATGCAACACCTTACATTGACCCACATTGCCATACAACACCTTGCATTGACCCATATTGCCATGCAACACCTTACATTGACCCACATTGCCATACAGCACCTTACATTGATCCATATTCCCATGCAACAGCAGCAACGCTGAGGCAAAAGAGTACATTTCGCTGATTGGTCATAAATATGTATTGAGATCAACAATAGCTTATCACTATTAGTGTTGATCGCTCATTTCCTCTCATTGTATGGTCAACTATAATTGTGTTCTCTGACGTCACACCGGCGTCAGCCGTTATAACGTCAGAGTGTTCTCCGACGTCACACCGGCGTCAGCCGTTATAACGTCAGAGTTATCTCTGACGTCACACCGGCGTCTGCCGTTACGACGTCAGAGTGTTCTCTGACGTCACATCGGCGTCTGCCGTTACGACGTCAGAGCTCTCAGAGTGCAAGTGTGCAGCACACCTGCTTACAGTCCATACAACTTGGATGAATCTATCAATGTTTAGAGACTGATAGTGGTTATTCAAACCTCTGGCAATGCCGGCCGAGCATCCCATTGAATTGCCCTACAGTGGCGCTCTTGCCGCTCTTAACTATATATCTGTAGATCCGGCGTAGTAACCGTTCAAAATCAGGTACCACTAAGTCGCATTCCTGAAAATCCTATTCTATTCTTTGATGTTGTACATTCTGTCTAAATTTCAAATCCTATTATATTCAATTTCAACCAGTATGTGCGTTCGTGATGCACCAGGCTTTCAATGTACCTGCGGTTGCATACTCCCACGGGAAGTTGGTACACGCTCTGTCCCTGCATACTCCCACGAGTAGTTGGTACACGTTCTGTCCTTGCATACTCCCACGAGTATTTGGTACACGCTCTGTCCTTGCATACTCCCACGAGTAGTTGGTACACGCTCTGTCCTTGCATACTCCCACGAGTATTTGGTACAAGCTCTGTCCTTGCATACTCCCACGAATATTTGGTACAAGCTCTGTCCTTGCATACTCCCATGAGTAGTTGGTACACGCTCTGTCCTTGCATACTCCTACGAGTAGTGGGTACACGCTCTGTCCTTGCATACTCCCATGAGTAGTTGGCACACACTCTGTCCTTGCATACTCCCATGAGTAGTTGGTACACGCTCTGTCACATGCTAATTTGTACTGTATCTAGACTGTGAAGCAATTGTATCCTCCCAGCAGCTGCTGGTCCAGCGTCCTTGACGTCATCTCGAATACGAGATGACGTCAAGGATGAGCAAACCTCCTGGATGAGCAAACCTCCTCAAGGAAGGCACAGTATTCATGATACGGCTCTTTTTTTGGGCTCTAAATCATTTAACTCGGATGATCAGGACGGCCCGTGTTGCCAGAGGCTTCGTATTCATGAGACAATATATACTTTTTTGTTGTTCACATCACTCCGCCGTGGTGTATCGTGAAATATATGAATATATTTCATACATTAAATAGCTGCCACAGATTGTGATTTACGACATCAGTGTATGAAAGACAAATTCATTCATACACTGATGTCGTACAGATTTTGATTTACGACATCAGTGTTTGAATGACAGTGGTCAACCAATTTGTAATCGGAACTGCAGTACTTCAGAAAAGGACAAAAGTTTGTAGTGCAATTGTCGTTGAAACACGTCAGCTAAATTTTAAAGATGTCCCTAATATTTGGTTCACCTTCGATTACTGGGCACAATATGCATTACATACCGTGACGGACAGTCGGACGGACATACATCATAGAAAAAAATTAAATAGATCTTCTTTAGATGGACTGAAACCCGTATCCCCCAAGCGAGGTGAGGGGAGACCATGACAAGACGCTCATCCCACTCTTCTCATGCACTCACACATATTACCAAATCGTAGCCCTTCATAACATATGGTAATTAGACAACGGGCGCTGCATGTGACTGTCTAGTGTTTAATAATGTTTGATGTATTTATATATGTCTGTTTTGCTTTGGATGGCTGTATGTATGATTGCGCACTTAAGGATTCTTCATTATATTTATAAAAGTTGTTGCTAGGAGTAGGCCTAAACCTAATTATTCGGAGTGGTGTGTAGGGACCCCCCTAGGCAAAAGTTCAGGGCGCCTCTGGGATAATTTGTCTAGTTAGGTTTGCTATTATCTATTTTATCATGTAATCAGTACTTCCAAGGTGGTGTGGTTTGGCATTATTTCTGTTTTTTTATACGATACAGCTCTCCCGCAGTTAGATGTAATCGGGAACGTAATTATTCACTCCGACACTCGATGGGAGCAACTGTACACACCGACGGAGCCCCTTATCTTATCAGCAATCCTATCAGGTAAGACTCTCTTCGGGTCCATGACTGCCACAAGTTTGGGAGTCCTCAAGGGTCGCAGCCCCAGCTTACTGGTAGGAATATGCTATATCACATTTAAGAGAGGTGAGTGTAAGGGCCCGTAGGCAAATGTTCAGTAGGCTTCTGGAATTTTCGTCAGGTGTGGCTGCTCTTAGCTGTTCTTCGTCTTGTTGCTTTCCATGACTGATTTGCCATTATTTCTATGTTGTGAGTGTCTGTATTATTATGTATTTAGATCTAAATTATAATTTTGTCAATTTTTCTGTGTAGATTTTGTTGTTTTCTTATCTAGTTGGGGTATAATTGACTCATTCGGTGGTCGGTTAGTGGGTTCTTAGCGGTTGGATTGGGATATTTTGTGTGTTTCGTTCGTCTATCATTATATATTTATATATATTGTATATATTGTTTATATGAATAGTATGGAAGGTATGTTTTATAATTCGACTTCCAGCCTTAGCGTGCGTTCGGCCCTGTTAGGTGGATTTGATAGTTGGATTTGAGCAACATTTTGTGTTTTCCATCTGTGTATTTTCATATGTATATAATATGTATTGTGATAGTATAGTATATTAGTTAGGCAGTTGATTGGTTGATGTTTGTTTTTTGGGTTGATGCAGCAGCTTAGTTACGAGAATCTGCATAACCCATAACGCACTATCCAGTTTTGAACCTGATATATTTGAACAGTCTATATCGTATGTAGATTGTTCGAATAGTCAATTCTTGATTTTTTGTATAGTGAGTATCGGTTGGATGCCCTATAGCGAGAGTAGCTGAACGATATGGATTTATTGTAAGTTATTATATTATGTTGTGTAAACATAGTAATGAACGGTTGATAAATGCTGAATTTGTATTGTTTTTGGAATTTTGAATAGGTATTTCATATAGTTATAGGAATTTTATTCTATTTTGGGTTTGCATCTTTCATGTAGCAAATTATTCTAGGCATAATTGTTGTTTTTTTTCCCGCATGTTGGTATATTTATGTATTTATCACGTTCTGTTACGAATATGCCGTGGGTACTATAGTTAAAGAAGATTGAATTTTGCCCCTGTCTTGAGGTGCCATCGAGAAAAAATTACGTCACATTTGTATATACTATTGTGTATTTGTGTAGAAGTATTCAACATCATTTACTATAGGTTTCAGTTATGTAAATCAGTCACATGTCTTTGAAACTTATTCACGTATGTTGTTTGGTAGGTTACATGCTAGTTTTTTTCCTCGTACATCATGGTTTTTAATGTATGTTTTGGGAATGGCAGTTAATTGATCGTCTTATTGTATTAGAACTCGACCGTTTAGTATATTTCATTCACTTATGTATGTTCTCTGTAGAGTTTCATCTTCATTGCAAGGAATTGGATATTTTATACAATTATAGGAATATTAGGATATATTACGTTTGTATCTGCAATGTAGAACATTATTACGGGTGTAACTTAGTTAGATGGTGTCTCTTTTCAGTGTTTTATGTATCTTTTATGTCCTGTTACAAAATCTGAAATGGAAATATTATAGCTGCCTAGAGGAGTCCCCTAGGCAGAAGCTCGTTGCATTTATGTTCATTTGTATAAGTAGACTGTTTTACTATGATGGATACCCACAAATATTATAGTTTCTAATGTTAATTAGAGCATAGTAGAGAATTGCGTAGTTATTTTATTATTTTTGTATAATTTTTCCTTGAAAATCATAGGAATATATGTTCTAGACGTGTAAATCCGTACAACATCTTTGTTGAATTTCGTCATTAAACCCTAGCAAATGTATATAGTTCAACGTTTTAGAAGACGATTTACTGGATGGATTGGTCCTGGTGTAGAGGTGGTCTACACTCTTTGGTAGTCATTTGGAGTTCATCCAAGGTCAACTTGAATTTGTAAGTTTTTGTGAATGTTGGTCTCAAGTTCCATGGGTTTGTTAGAGAGGTTATGCGACGAGCTGCTGGTCGTTGTAGTGATTTACTTAGATCGTCAGTGAACAGAACCCCAAATTTCATGACCACACTCTTTGAGTCTCATGTCAAACCCATTCTTGACAACTGCACCTGTGTATGGATTCTTGGTTATGTCCAGGATGTGACTTTGCTCAAAGCTGTTCATAGAAGATGTACTAAACAGATGCATGGTATGTCTGAGGTATTGTACCGTGACTGGTTGTTGTCTCTCAATTTTATTCAATATCAGGGGGGGAACTTGTTGAGAAGTGACCTAATAAAGCATTGTAGAATTCGTTGTTATGATACAGTAGGCTTTGATTTTATCGTACTAGAGGCATAGCATCAGGTAGGTCTAGGAATTTGTTATAGATTTGAACGGGTACAGTAGTATTATTACTTTATTACGCAGGAACTCAGTATTTGTTTTAAATGTCAGATATTTTTTGGTATGGTTGTTATGTTAGTATACGACTTTTTTTCCTGAACCAGATCACGTGTGATATTGGTGTAGGTTATATTCTCTAGGGTGTGGTAGGATACGCCGTATACCATGGTTAATCAATGTCGGTTAGGGTAGAGTAGAGAATCTAATTTAGCTATTTTATAGTTATGTTGTATGATTTTAAACGGTTATCATGGGAATAGAACTTTATTAGGCTGTAAATTCACATAATTTGATGTAGTGTTAGGCATAAATTTGCTTAATTGGATGTAGCGGTGCAAGATGTTGGTAGTTTTTACCTCTTGATTTTGGATTTGGGTCCTGTTCCAAGTTTGCTGGCACTGTTGCCGGCACCATGTAGGCATTTACAGGGTCAAAGTCGGGACTATGTAGGTACATACAGGGTCGGTACCGGCACCATGTAGACACATACACACATTTTGTACGCATATACAGACTCGGTCAACATCTGTAGCATTTTTCACTATAGGTTTGTCATGGTCCAGTTTAAAAACTAATGAAGTTGAATATCAAAATAATAGGTGTAAGACGTTAAAGGGTGTACTGTCAGAAGATGTTGAAGAAAAAATGAAGAAAATTCAGTGTGAGACCATGTGTCCGTTTGTGTGAAACTGGTGACAAATATGAATTACTTATAACATCCAAACAATCTACATTTAAAAATGAACGATATTTAATAAACGATAGAGGCAGATAGTGACCAAGCAAATAAATAATCTAGTTGCAACTGATATACAGAGCCGGGTGGAGAGCTTCGTATGTAAAACGTCTATTAACAATTAATAAATAACATACATAGGCATAAATATTTTCTGTTAAAAATTGGTAATTCTTGGTTAAAATAGGTTAGGTTATGTTAGTGTGGGTACGAATAACATACATGTGGGTACGAATAACATACAGGCTTGACAACAAAGTCAAAATTCTGGGAGTGTGGCTTGATCCCAATATGATCTTTGGACATTATGTTGATAAGCTCTGCTCCAAACTGAATGGTACACTCATGTTTCTCAGTCGAACGAAGAAACAACTCGACTTCAAGTACAGACTTCTCGTAATCAATGCTCTGATTTTTTCACATTTAAACTACTGCCTCACCTTTTGGGGTAAGTGCACGAAAGCATTACTCTCAGACATTCAACGCAGCATAAATTTCACCGCAAAAGTAGCTCACAATGGGAACTTTAGGAAGAGCGATCACGTGACACAATTCTATAGAAACTTGGGTAGCTGAACATCCAAGAACGACTAGAACTGAATGAAGCAGCACGAGTTTTTAAAATTCAGAACAAGCTCTCCTGTTCCAACGGTGTTGTATTGACCTAACCTAACCAAGAATTATGTGTCATCGTTCGAGTTTTTTCGTGCTTACGTATGATATTCAGTCTTTGATTTAGGATTAATACATACAAAATATCTCCCCTTGCCTCTACATTCTGATCGCTCAGTTACAGTTTGAATTAACTCTTCCAATTTTCCCTGAGTAAAGTTGGGGTCTTTTCCAATTTTCCCTGAGTAAAGACCCCAACTTTACTCAATGAAAATTGGAAGAGTGAATTCAAACTGCAACTGAGCGATCAGAATGTACAGTAAGTTGAGATATTTTGTATGTATTAATCCTAAATCAAAGACTGAATATCGTACGTAAGCACGAAAAAACTCGAAGGATGACACATAATTCTTGGTTAGGTTGACCAGTGGAAGCTTTAACAAGCCTGGCATCTTGTATCATCACCGAGCTCCGACTAGAAATTTGCTATAATACAGTCTACCTATGACATATACAGTTTGAAAGCAATACATGGGAGGTGTCGAACGACACTCATACATAAATCTCACGAAAAAAATAATAAATAGGAATTACCTATAACATTCAAACATTAACATAATATAATTAGGAAAATAATGGACGAGAAATTATAAATCAAAATTGGAAAAATTTATTCGAACTGCTAATGATAGATAAAATGTTGAGCCGAGTGGTATGTATAGAGCATAAATCACTGAAAGAAATATCTTACGTAAGCATGAAGAGTTGAATATAAGCACAGAATTCTTGGTCAAGATAGGTTAGGTTAGGTTGAAAGTGATGTAAATTTTTGTTAAATTTTAAAAATGTTACGAAATATCTATAACAATCAAACAATTAAAGCCTAAAATGGAGGTCTTTACTCAATCAAAATTGGAAGACTGTATTCAAACTGATAATGATAGATCAAATGTAGAGTCAAGTGGATATGTATAGAGTATAAATCAATGACTGAATATCATACGTAAGCATAAATCTCGATTGATAATACATAATTCTTGGTTAGAATAAGTTACGTTAGGTTACGATGACTAGATCTTTTAACCTAACATGACGTGTAGCTGATGCACAATTAAGAACTTGTAACAAAAAGCCAGGGAATCAGTATTATTGGGAAATCACAGATCATAGGTAAAATGCTACAGATTTTAACCGAGCCTGTATATGCCTACAAATGTGTGTATATGCCTACATGGTGCCCGCTTCGACCCTGTTTTTGCCTACACAGTGCAGGCACAGGCGCCGAATTCGACCCTGTGTATGCCTATACCCTACACATGCGTACAAAAGCGTGTATGTGTGTACGTGGTGTGTGATATTAAAAAAAGCTACGTAAAATAGAGCCGTTTGGAGGGATTTGATATGTACATCGCACAAAATAATGACTAATTATCATACATAACCATCAAACTTGAATTTTAAATATATAGTTATTGGTTAAATTGGTCAGGATGACTAGATCTTTGAACCTAACATTGCGTGAAACTGTTCCACATTAAAAAATGTGTAACAAATTGAAGTGCATTAGTTCTATTGGATCCTACCTGCAGAGTTTTATCCAAACATGTAATAGAGATATCGATAAAAGTTCTGGAATCTAAACATCTGCAAAAGGATATATGCTGAATCAAAATTAGAGAAGTGTATTCGAACTGCTAATGATATCTTACATATATAGCCCAAGTGGAGAGTTTCATACATATCAATACCGTACATAAGCATCAAACTTGAATAAAAATACGTAACTATTGGTTAGGATGACTGTTAGGTGAGGTTGCCTAGGTATTAATGCAAATGGCAGTGTATGGCAACTCTTTTTGCATTCATTTATATTTGATCTATGTTGCCGTACATTGATATATATTTCGATGATTATGTACCTTAGGCAAGGCTTATATTCTAGATCTTGTTGACTGCGTACCTTACGTTACAGATCTGTAGTACAAAGTTAGAGTGGATTTATTCAATATTCGTTATAATACACGAAAATGGTAGTAGCAACAAATCCAACATTATAACAAAAAAACTTATTCGAACAGTAAAACCATGCATAAGCTTGCTAATCAAATAAATTGGGGTAAACATAATAAAAAAGACCCGCTTTAACAAACATAACCAACACTGATATATACATAACAAGCTTAGTAAATATATATA
>SDVV010019192.1:0-13586 GCA_016164225.1 Gammarus roeselii | reverse complement strand
AGAATATACTGCTCGTACCTTATCTTATGCAGGGTATTATTGAACGATATAGTTACCATTGTATTAGGATTTCTTTGTTCAATCGCTATCTAAATTAGATATGTTGACCATATGCGTTTTAGTGAAATTTGGAATGATGTACGTTCTTTGTTAATTATAAAGCAAAAGCTATAGTATTTGATTAAATCCATACGCTTTTCCCCTTGTATGTATGGATATATTTATTATTCTCGTCAAGGTTGTCCCCGAGCATTCGCAGGCAGTATACGTTCACGTATTTTCAATCCGTATAACTGAAAACAATGAAACATGTACAAGTTTATTTTTATTTATTTATATAGGATCATTTACATATTAGGAACAGTTACATCAATCTATTTTCATCATTTTAGGAGCGGTTGCAGGGGTTTTCGTTCACGTATTTTTAATGCGTAAGACTGTGTACAAGAAAACATGTTCTAGTATATTTATATTTATTTATTACATGGTTACATAAGAACACTTACTTTCAGGGAATATTTACAACATCTTAGGAACATTTATAGAATATTAACCTGAAGACGTGGACGTATTTTCGTTATTCACGTGAGTACACTCATATGGTATTATTTAGTGTTGCAGGCAGCGTTGTTATTTTTAACAGTCATTGGTAGCATTTGATTGGAAATTGTACCACTGAGATCGTAGCGGTAGACCTCTATTCATCAATGTCATGCACGCGTTATCTCGCGTGGCACTCCACTCGTAACCCTACCTTAGCGAGATTGCATCTCTACATTTCATTTTTTAGGAATCATTAATCACTTGCCGTATATATTCCGTTCGAGGCCTTACACCCTGTCAAGGCAATGATACATGTCTACGTTCAGCTTCGCTTTGGTATTTCATTATAGTTAGGGTATTATTGTATTGTTTAATAGTAATAACTTATGTGTTAAGTTCATTGCTGTTGGCAAAGGTGAATTACTTTTGGGGACTTGAGCTTATCGTGAGTCAGATAATAGGCCAAAGAGGCTTACGGGTGGCTTACATGTGGCTAACGGTTGACTCATTCGGACGGACGGACAGACGGACTGCTAACGGGTGACGAGTGGACTTTCGTCATTTGCTGTCGATTATATAATTGGGTAGGTTTTGAGGTAATGTTCAATTTTATTTTTCTGAAATTTGATGTTAATTCTATGTATATACATTTTTATCCTTTAGATGACTGTATTGGGGTATGCTCGGTTCCTTTCTGTTGCTCATTTTATATATATATTCGGTTTTGGTAAGGGTATGTCTTCATCTTATTCTGGATTGTGGGGGCACTCTTGGTAATGAGTTCAGTACGTGAGCACTCCAACTGTGAGGAAACGTCCTCCGCATTTCAATGAACATTAAGGGCAAAGATGAGTTGAACGAACCATTGACAACATGATTGACAGGCAAGATTTTAATGTTCAACATCAATAAACACATGCAAAAGAAGCTACTCAGTAATGCGGCTCCAAGCTTCACTTATACAGATATCCCTGAGGTGGAACGGTGTCACATGATTGTAAGCTGATTCACTTAAAATTGGTGGAACGGAAAAAGATTCATCCATAAAAATTTTCTACTACGAACATTCAATGGTTGGTCTGTGAACCACCGGTCTCCGTCCCCGTGTATCACCGGCTCGACATGCTAGTAGGCAATAATGCATTGCTTATTAACAGTAATGAACTCCATTTTCCAGTGCCAAACTTTTATGAGCATGCCGTCTGAACTTGAATAACACAGCATCAAGTCTAGTAAATTGCTTTTGCATTTGAATGATTCAGGAAATATTTGTTATTATTCTGTCCTGCATTTCCTACTTTTCTGAATAAATATAGAAACAAATATGAAATGAATTATTAACGCCATTCAGCAAATTCTGACAACTAATTGTAAGTGTTCTGTTGAGGTTCTTTCTTCTGAGAGTGTAGGATTTTTTTGTCAATCGATTGGGAGAATAAAATACGCCCTGGACCGGTCTAATCGTGTTCAACCGCCTTTGAAGGTAAACAGAATCAGCATGAAGTATTTTTTTAATGAGGAAGAGTTGAAAGCAATTAAGTGAAACAACTGAACGTTTCCCCACATCTTTCTCAGTGGTCAGTTTGAGAAGAGCCGTAGTAATTGTTCCCTTAGTGAACTTCACAACATTACACGATTTTTTAATCTCAATTCGAGCGTTCCCCAACTCGCGAGCCGGGTAATGAGATGTCATTAGTGGAGTAATGAGTTCAGGGTGGAGAGCGGCGATTTTTCTTGGTGTTCGGCGTTTAACTAGTATTTTTTGTTATCTGAACCATAAATGAAGATATTTGTTTCGCATTTATTTTCTGCATTGTTTTATACATCAACATATCCTCGTCGCATGCTTTTTGATGACCATCATTATCCTGCCACCGAGCAATTGTATTCCACCTTGAAACACTTGGGGCGAAATGTTTGGAGAATCGTTAGTAGAACAAAGCATTTCAAGTGCCTAGGCTCGCATGTGGCTATGAGAGAATCAGAAAAAATTAAAGTTAAGATATTGAGTGAACTTGACTACGGCAGTGAATTGTGTGATGAGGTGTGAAAAATAATGTTACAAAGAAGAACGAGGTTTGTATGAGCCTGCAGGTTGCACCGGCTGATCTGTATGGAGGCAAAGACATGATAAACTAACCAAAACATTAGCAGCGCGGCTGATCGAATGACATAGCTTGAAGGCAAACTTTCAGAGTAGATACGCGAGTTCTGCGATGGCTTGGACATACGTGGTAATGGATGAAGGATGATGGAAAAAAGTAGATGGCAATTTTATATTTCGAGGCGATTTTTTAAAATCACAATTTATTACTTGGGTCAATACAGCAGGATAAAATCTTAAAAGCGCGGTTTGTGACCACATGGGCTTAAGAAAACCTAAGGGGAAAGTGATATATGATCTGAAAGTTTGGACCAAAAATTTGGCAACGAAACCGTTTTCTCAGTTATAGGTATGAAATGGTATAGAAAAGTGGCAGGCATTTTAGAACTGAAACATGTAATTTCACATTTTTTGATCAGGCAATGAAAACCTTTAAATTTGGGGTCAGGAGAGTGTTAACGGGTTATACATTTACATAAGGGTATTAGCATTTCAATGCTAGGGGGATATTGCAACTTCGTTGCTTTCATATTGCATTTCAATGCTGTTTCCTCTGAATGTATGTTTTAACAAACATACATTTATAAGATGACTTTTATTGATAATTACAATAACATAATAATTTACTAGCTGTATTAAAGGTCAAGACTCTACACATATTCTTCTTGTACGATTGTCGATTTCCAGACACGTTCATGATGAATTTTTCAACCTTGATATCATTTCTACGTCATTCGCTGTTGGAGAACCGCTCGATTATCTTTTTAACTGGTACATTTTGACATAGATATTAGGCAAAGTAGATGCAGTAAGCTCCACAGACCAACGATAGATCACTTTGGATTGGTTGCTGTAGTTGTATTTTTGCATGGATTTTATAATCCGATGCTATATTTCCTCCATATATTTTTGGATTGAACCCAAAGGAATAAAAAAAGTGGTGTTTGTTTTTGTTTATGAATATTAGGATCCAATGTCCCATTTTATTAGGACCGCTTTCGCTGTTAACAATCATGTAGCCGTTCATTTGATGCATGGGCATTCTGTTTTCTGCATAACATCCTAAATAGGCGCGTTTCATAATTGGAACGCTCGTGGATATGTGGTCAATTTGATTATTATCCATGATTACTGTAGATAGTTAGGGGATACCCTAAGTGCCGAATTTATTTGGATGACACCGAGTGTATAACCTACCAGGAACAAGATCTTATTCGCAGTGGGTGGATTTTCACAGTTCACTGTTGCTCGTTTTTCTTGGTTAATGACATCTTCAGAGTCGGTGGGTCTTATATTTATAACAAATATACTTTTTTCTGCAGGGAAATTTTGTCTTTTGATGAGATAAGCGGTGTTGCGGCTCCCTAGAGCCGATAGGGTTTGATGGTATGCTTGGGCACACTCTCTGGGAAACGATGATCTAATGTTGGTTACGCAGTTTCCGTTTACATCAACAATAACGTTTAAGATATCATTATGCTGGAAATATGTTCCGTTGTGTGCAGCCTGATCAATGAAAAACAGGGATTATTTATGTGGAACAACCCCGTTGGTAGGGGAATCAATAGAGATTGAGTTTTGACCGGTAGGAAACACGATTGTTTTGACAATAGGTCGATCGAACATGTATTCAATCATGTCATTGTTTTTTGTGAGCGCTTTATTAGGAGCAAGCAAAGCTGTGGGGTATGGTACAAATTTTTTACACCATAATTTACATGAATCAACTAAATAGATGTCATGTGTTAGAAAAACGCTACTAGGTTTTGCCAGCTCCAAACGTATATTTACGCTGACATTATCCAATAGATGACTATTGCTACCGGATACGTCAAAGTTTAGTGGTCCCATGATATGTATACCATGACGTAAACTTTCTTGAATCCAAGTCTTATTTTCGTTTTGATTAGTAAAATTTGCTGCGACGACGATATCTGGAATGGGTGTTTGCAATGATTTATACATCATATTCAACCCTTTATTATCAAGATCGGAGCTCTTCATGAATGTATAGGCGTTGAGATTATTTAGTAGTCCTGTATAACTGTTTCCTTCACACTGAACACCATTTAGGAATAGAGAGTGACTTTGGAACATACGATGAAAGAATCCGTCAACGAGTGAAGCATTTGCAGCGACAGCCAATGCGCTTCCATATGCATTTCTAACACGGATTTTCACTTGTGCAGTTAACGAGCTCAAGTCAACTATTTCATTATCCGATCCTGGAATATGAAATTCTATAAAGGAATCGGCAATTCTACCATCATACAGACTACTGTTTGTAACTAGATAGTTTCTTTCAAATTTTGATTCGATACTTGATTCAGTTAAATATTTCTTGTTGATGGAGGGGAACATATCAATCACCCTCATTTCATAGGTTTCCGTAGGGGCTTCTAGCCCTGTCATGTTGAGTAATGATCCACCAAGCATGTTGTCGGTATAGAACCTTCCCCGAAACTAACGGTATTGGTACATGAACAATGGTATTTATTAGTAATTAAACAATGGACGACACGGCTCCATCATTCTTCCATGATTCATCTTCGATTTACGATTTTTTGTTATTTTTCCTGTGATCTTACCTCCAACCATGGTTTTCTTTATAACATTCTTGAGTGTAGTAACCCCATGTTCCTTTGTTGATTGTCGCATATCTTTCTGCTCCGAGTAATCGTGTGCCATGTTTCGAGCCATATCGGCAGCTACCCCTCTGGTACGATATCGGACCTGTGAATCTGTCATTATCATGTAAACTTCCACCGCGGATTTTGTCACGTTTCGGAATAAAACTTTGTTTTGTTTGTACGACGGGTTTGCATATACCACTCTCATGATTGCTTGATACCAAATTACCTTTTTTTATATCCAGCGTTATATTAATAAGGCTTTAGCTTCTTTTAAAAAGCAATACACATAGGCTAGACCACCATCCTTGAACGGGATATTACCGCCAACGCCATCTCGTAGATCGATGGAAATGGAATCAATATGACTACGCTGTAATTTTTTATATTGACATGGGCATGTGTAAATGAATAAGAGTTAATAATATGAATAACATCAATTATATTGACTTGCTTGTCGCGATAAAACTGCGTGAAATTATACCGGAGTAATCGTTTATGTAGCGTACATCATCGTTCATAGAGGACATTTTTTCGCTTACGCCACCTTCACCGACATTATATTTACATATCGCTCCACCCATTAAATCAGCCGATCTTTCTCCGACAAAGTACCAATTCACCATAGCTTCAGTATATTTGTGTTGTGACGTGTTTTGTAGAATAAAGGCATTGAACATTATGCGTCGTGTGGTCTTATAATATTCGAACAATTTTCCTTCGTCTCTAACAGACTTTTTCTTATATTGATTTCTAGCTCAAAGATGTAATCTTCCAATGTATTGCCTGAGATATTCTCGCTAGGAATAAACAAAGCGTTTTCATGCCCGATCCGTTCATTTTCAGCATTCAAATAGTCTACGTAGATTACAATGTTATATTGCATATCATTCTTTTTTATCTTAAACCAATCATTATAGAATACTTCTACAAGTTCTACGCTCCACTCTCCCTGTAGCTGTATACCTGGATAAATACTGTTTGTGAAACTTGATGACGTATTGTTTTGATACAATTGGCTACTGCCTAGCGATGAGACATAGACAAAAAAAGTCCTCCGGTTCCTGCATCCTGCACTGGGTCCTACGTCATACTGACAACAAACCGCTTGCAGACAACAATATAAACTCTTATTACTAGGACAATCAAACAACTTTTATATATATTTATTTTTATTTACATACAAGGATTATTTACATTTATATGAATATTTAGAGGATAAATCCTGTTGACGTGGAGCTGCTTTCATCGCGAGTGTATCCGCCAAGACGGTCTCACCTGGCTTGTATTTCTTCCATGTTAAATCCATTTGTTCATCGACATCATCACCCAAGTCACATCGCTTCCTCTTTTTAGCGACGGTAGGTTTATTTCCAACGGATTTTGTGGGGATGTCCGGGTGACCATAGGCAAGGGTTGAGCATGCGTCGAGATGGTAACGTTTATTTCCAAATTTACTGAGGCAGTTTCTCATTGTGCGTACAGTTTGAAGCTGGCATGCCTGCGCACGAATGTTGTGTATTGTCTCAAAGTGTGTGTAGGTTTTCTGGTTATGTATATCTCTGTATTGTTCATGTTTGATTTTGGCTTGTATCTGGAAACTGACACCTTTAGCAGCCGATTTCGGGGCGTCGGACTCAAGCAACATGCTTTAACACTTGGGTTGTAAGCAGATGATTTCACTCAGGTAGTCATCAGCTGTTTCGCTTTTCAGTAGTCCTAGCTGCCCTTTCTTGGATTCATCGTACGAGGGGTGATCTTCGGGGTAGTTGGAGAAGTCCATGTATTCAGCTAGGAATGCTTGTCGCATTTCTGCTTCAATGAGTCAGATCAGCAACGAGTCAGTGTCCGAGTAGATGAGCGAGACGTTGTCACCGTAGCGTGGCTTCAGTGTGTCATAGAAGAAGCTGTAGACTTTTGCTTTTGCTTTTTCAAGCACGAAGAATCCAACTTGGAGTGGATGAACCATTCGGATATTTTTTTGTTTTAGGATCATGATGACTGTTTCGGGGCCGATGGCCAGTTTTTTAGGAGCGGGTTGGAAGCGTATTTTCGGAGCTCGTTTGGGGTGCACACGACTTTTGACTCAAGATTTCTTTTGAGCGGGTTGAACAAAAGCTTACCGTATATACTATTGGATGAAAGCTTTAATAGGGACTTTTCAAAGGAGTTCTTAGACTCCTGAAGTTTCTGGATATTTTTCATGATGAAGGTTTTGAAGACCGGTTCCTTCTTGATGCGAAAAATTCGATGAACCTTGATGACTTCTAGTCCTTGCCTTAGGAGTACTTGGAGAAGTTCCAGGGCCACGAGGTAGTCAGTTTGAGGTAGATGGCTAGCAACAAGCTTACGATCTTCTCGTTTCCTGTTTTTGAGATGTTCTGAGCCAGCCAAGAGATTTTTTGTGAAGAGCGAAACATTGTCCAAGGTAATTTCTTTGTGATGTAGCAGGAGTGGTAGCTCATCTGTTTTTCTTGCAACTTCATCGCTGACTTGGGCATCCACGCGGACAATGTACGTATACTCGCCAGAACAGTCTGTGTTTACCAAGTCGAATGCTTGAATTTCTTCCGGTGTGAGCTCGAGGATTTCGCCAATGATGAGGGGTTCGCTCAAGCATCCACCATAAAGAATGTTAGAGTCCCACATTACTGCTGAAGACACGGGTAATGTAGGGTCATAGTCTTTGCATTGGGGATTGTTTATCTAGGTAAGACCTTTCGTCAAAGTCACGAATCCTCCTCGTGTGTTTTTGACAATCAAGTTCAGGAGATCGATATTTTTGACCAGCACCAGTTTCATCTTTCCTTCGAAGAGGGCGGCTTGCATTGCAAAGCCAGCGACGCTCACAAAATGGACGGGGTCCGGGGTAAAGTCGCGTGTCATGGTCTCCTTAAGCTTTTGAAAGACTTCGGCCAGCAGCAGCGTGTCGATGAGCAGGTATATGATCATGTAATCACGCAATGTCTCACAGTTTGCTGCCTCCCACATTTCGACCCCTTCACCATAATCAGAGTCCGATATTCCTTTGCCTCGAAGTTGACTGTAGAAGGCTTGTTGCGATGGGATGTCAGTTTTGTCCAGCACAGAATCCGATGTGATGGCTTCGTAGCAGAAATGTCCTCTTCGAGTGGTGAGGTCAAGAACCTTGTCACTGTAACCGAGACTTGTGAGATGGGATTTTAGGAATGACATGTCATGCCCACTATCTTTAAGATTTTTGGGAAGACTGTATGAACTTGTGTTGAGGAATGAGAACGAGTCGATGAACTTGACACCCTACTTGCTCGTGGCATCATTCGAGGAGACAGAGATGCTGAACATTTTATCTGATTGTTTTGGCAAAACACTAATTTTTGAAAAGTTTTTAACCGTCCAATCCTCTTAGTATGAAGCGCATGTCATAGGCCGATGCATTGTGAGCAATACATGGCATGAACCTTAATTTCTCCGTTATTCTCATGTTACAATTAGAGCAAAGAGCCCCAATGTTGTTTCCTGTTATTACTTTTTTATTGGGGCCAAAGACCCCCTCCACGTAATGGTTATGATGACGCACTCGTTTTTTACCCTTTTCTCCAAAAGCGTCTCCGCAGCATTCACATGTTTTGCTTCCGCAATATTTTTTCACGTCTTGTTTGGTGAGGACGGGGATGGGAAGCAATGGTAAGGTTGACATGTATTCATTATAATGCAACAACATATTCTTAACAAGATGTGTTTCCATCTCCTCAAGGGGAACTGTAGTCGAATCGACTACTTTGTACTTTACAATTTCCACGTCTTTATCTACAAGAGTATAGCTGTACATGGACAACTTGTATATGTTGACTACATGTTTCACCTCTTAGGTGGGCTCCAGAGCAGATTCACAATCATAATAACATACAAAAGGGGGTTTCATTGTTGCATGCATGGCTAAGAATTGGTACATTTCGCCTTCATCAGGCATACCGATGTTTTGCAAGCCTGTAGTGGACGAACATAATTTTACGTGACCATCTTTTTTGCTTTTGTGCATGCCTTGCATGCAGAAGGAACAAAAGAAGTTGTCTCTATGACTCGTATTTCTGAATGTTTTCATAAATGTAGTGAAACATGGAATGAGTGCGACATGATTAGCATCTAATATTTGCACTAGAAGGATCGTGCGCTCCTCACTGGCCTCTAAACTACCTCTTTATACACTAACCAGACCATAACCTTCTTTTTCTTTAGTGAGCTGATATAGTCTAATGTTGGCATCACAATCTTTTTCAAAGTTTGGTAAATCTTCCAAAGCCATAGGTGTGTTTATGGGAAGATTTGGGAAGGTGAAATATGCGTTTCTGAACGGGAGGTAAGTTAACTCTGATTCACGTCTATCAATTGAGAGGTTTATATTTTTAGGTAATTGAAAATGGGCAATCATCCTTGTCAATACACATTTATTCTTTTTTGTCTTGATATTGACTATGTGGTGCCTGCCTGGACAACTTTTGGGCCAAGGAACATAACTACCCATTCGTTTTGTTCCTTCAGTCCCTGTCTTGTAGAATTTCATCTCAACAGCGGATACTGTATTAATGCTCCAGCTACTACCTTCTAGCTTCTGTATTTCTAATTTATTTTGTAAATCTACCCCGAGATTCTCAATCAATTCACTTAAATCCACTGTTTTTGTCAGCTGGATCGCCTTTGTGTTTAATATCCAGTCCTTCTCATCTATAGATGCATCCTCCATTGTTTTCCAAATTTTGCCCTCGCGGTGCATTGGAGTCTCTGGAATGTTCCTAATTTTGGTTCAATGTGCTTCACTAATTCCCTGCATCCTAATGTTTTCATGGATGATATGTTGATGTGTTCAGTGATTTTGATAAATGTCGATGTTAGGAAATGGTAGTCCAATATACCTTCAGAGGTTGGTGGGTGAAATATAGCCTCACGCGAATCATCAGTAGATGGTCCAACAGGAGACGCTATCAAGAACGCAACAGTTGGCTGAACTCAGGTTAGTTCCGGAGCAGTAGACTGAGCGACGAAAGGATTATCACTAGACGGCTCAACTGGAGCCATCGCCAAACCATCAGTAAGCTGAGTGATGAATGGATCATCAGTAGCCTGAACTCCGGGTAGTTCCGAAGCAGTAGACTGAGTAACAAACTGTCCAACAGGAGATGGCGCCAAGGGCACATCCAACGCACCTGTAGGCTGAACTCCGCGTTGTTCCGGTAGGGAGGCAGAATCGCGTTGCGGGCTTGCGCTAGGGTTCGCGGATATTGCGACGCTTACGCTAGGAATTGCGGATATTGCGACGCTAGGGACATTCGCTGCATCCCCCAACAATGGCGTATCCTCCATTAGTATATCGTTTTGATTCATCCTACATGAATAAAACACTACATTGTAGATTAGCAAATAACGCACGCTTAAAACAATACACAAATAGCAAAGATATCTTTAAAATAAAAATGTCTGGTGACTTACATTTTGCGAGGAAGGTGTGATGTCGTCGAGATTACATGTTGTAACCTGTTTGCTTGTCTGCATCGGTGGGATACCGCTGAGGTGTTGGATACAATATCAGTTTACCGATAATGACGATCGATCTTGCATTCACTGAAGCTGTATATTTTGTATCAATGACTCTACCAACATTTAAAGTTATCTTGAACATTTTGAATATGATTTTTGATATAATAGGATTTATCGAGTGTATCGCTCGGAAACATTAAATCAAAAATGCACAAGTCTAGAATTGTACCAAGTCCTGACTTTATAGCTAGCCTCCTCAGTCAAGAGGAAAATCCTGCTGGAGCGTATTCAATCATATGAGCTAGGAAGACAACCCCTAATGTTTCGAACAACCTGTGGCAAAGATGTAATAATTATTCAAAATATACACTAACCTTTGTACATGCCCGACCTGGTAAAAGGATCCTGATGGATGATAAGCTCGAGTCTGTTGCGCGTATGCTTGTGCCTGCATCGGTGGTCTCTGCAACGGATGACGCTGGTAGTTTGGGTCACCGTACCATGGATCACCCTGATAGTTTGGCCAATGACTGGCCAGCGGATAGCCCTGGTACGCTGGAAGAAGCTGCGTTGGTCTGCACGTGGAAAAATTTATGTATTAGAATATATATATAACAATATATACCATGGAGAAACGATTACAGTATCCAAAAATATATATCGAAATTTTTCGTTACACATACCTTATCATCCTCGAATTTCCGGATTGATCTGGTTCATCTGCGATCGAGTTGTTACCATGATCTGGTGAGAATGTAGAAATTACCTGGTGACACCGAACGGGTCCTTAAATTTAGCATATCCTTGATGGAATACATCTGCAAAAAGAAGATTTATTGTAAAATAGTTAGTTGTCAGAAAATAATATATATAAATTAAAGGTACATTGAAAAATTGTTAGTTGCCGATTGCCTGTTGGGAAAAATGGAGACTATTAGGTTTGCGGACATCAACCTCTTCGCCAAACCCGTACGTTTGTTTGTGAGCGGGTTCTCATCCAGCGGGAAGAGCGTCCTTGTGAGAAAAATAATTAGTTAATATATTGATAGTTTCGATGAGGTCGTCGTTTCAGGAACACTCGCATTTGATCATTAGCGAAGGAAACTTCATGTGAACTACTTGTTGTGTACGATGACTTTATGATGGAATCAGCGTCTCTACGTATTATTGCATCTGTGTTTTGTCGGGGCAGGCATGCAAATATCAGTGCGATATATTTAAGCCAATCACTCTTTCACTCAAATCCATTCCATCGCACACTATCTTTGAATACCACACATTTTCTTATCCTGCGCATAAGCGATATCAATCAATTACGTTGTTTCGGTAAAACATTTCTTGCAAAAGATAAGATTGAATCGTTCATCTCATTGTACAAGCTAGATGTGGAACAAAAACCATACGGTCATATCCTGGCTGATTCCACAAAACCAAGTATTTCAAAACTTTTGATTAAATTTTCAAATTTGCAAAACATGAATTTGAACAAGTGTTGTCTGTATAAAATATAATGTACACCCGATTCGAGATTAGTAGTGAATTAGAACGGAGAGTGTCTACTACAATCCGGAGGCTGTTGGGTCGTACTCTAGCGTGAAGGGTCTACATCAAAGCTATACGAATATATGTCCGTCTACAACAAGACGCGATGTTGAAAAAATTCTACAATCATCAGAAACATTCACACGATTTAAACAAGCAACTTTGAAATTTAGCCGACGTATGTTTACAGCTGCTCGTCCTGGTTCAATTCTGGGTGCAGATGTTGCCTATGTGAAAGAATATGCATCTAAAAATGATGGTATTAGATATTTATTGATCGTCATTGATATATACAGTTAATATCTGTGTGTACAACCCTTGAAAGCTATTACATTTAAAAATGTTATTGCAGCATTTGACAAAATATTCAATGAACTAGTATGTCCATCAACTCGGATTTGTTCAGATCAGGGCAGTGAATTTACAAATAGAAACATTAGAGCATATTTTGCTAGCAAAAACATATCAATTTGTGACTCATACAACAAGATCATCAAAGCTTCCCCAGCCGAACGCGTTATACGGACTGGAAAACTTAAATTGGGAAAATATATGCATGCAAAAAAGACTGAACGCTATATAAACGATTTGCACTCACTTGTAACGACACACAATATGAAACCACATTCATCATTAATGGGACGGAACCGATTTGACGTTTATTTGTTGAACGATCCGAAGCAAATTCAAGCTATGCTAACGGAAATGTATAAAATACGACGTAAAAGTGCCCTTTATACAATTAAAGGTGGGAGCGTACGTACGCTTACAGTGCAGTGATCCCAGTCTCAAGACATTTAGGCGAGGACACGAACCAAAGTTCACGAAAGAAGTGTTCCGTATTTCGCGTGTTAATCAAAAACATTACCCTCCGACCTATGAAATGACGTCACTCGATACTGATGAACCCATCAAAGGTTTTGCCTATAGGCAGGAACTAGTACAGTGTGACAAACCTGATAATTATGCTATCAAGGTATTGAAGACCCGAATTAAACGAGGAAGCAAGCAAATCTACGTGATATATACGGATTATCCAGACAGCAAACCTACGTGGATTAATGAAGGAAAAGTTGTGTCGTGATGTGTGATAAACGTACTTTGAAACAAAAATTGAATTTTTATAATAAAATAAATCAACTAAAATCATCCGAATGTAGTCAACACATCAAACATTTAAGTGATAAGGAAGTTAAGATCATCTCCGAAATATTTAGAAATATAGAGAGCCGAAAATTGGTCCGTGATAAACT
>SDVV010019191.1:0-13587 GCA_016164225.1 Gammarus roeselii | reverse complement strand
GCTCACGGCACTAGTGACAGCGGCTCACGGCACTAGTGACAGCGGCTCACGGCACTAGTGACAGCGGCTCACGTCACTAGTGACAGCGGCTTACGGCACTAGTGACAGCGGCTCATGGCACTAGTGACAGCAGCTCACGGAACTAGTGACAGCGGCTCACGGCACTAGTGACAGCGGCTCACGGCCCTAGTGACAGCGGCTCACGGCGCTAGTGACAGCGGCTCACGGCACTAGAGACAGCGGCTCACGGCACTAGTGACAGCGGCTCACGGCACTAGTGACAGTGACTTACGGCACTAGCGACAGCGACTCACGGCACTAGTGACAGCGGCTCACGGCACTAGTGACAGTGGCTCACGGCACAAGTGACAGAGGCTCACGGCACTAGTGACAGCGGCTCACGGCACTAGTGACAGCGGCTCACGGCACTAGTGACAGCGGCTCACGGCACTAGTGACAGCGGCTCACGGCACTAGTGACAGCAGCTCACGGAACTAGTGACAGCGGCTCACGGCACTAGTGACAGCGGCTCACGGCAATAGTGACAGCGGTTTACGGCACAATTGGTAGCGGTTCACTGCACTTGTGACCGCTGGTGCGGGATGTTGTTAATTGTGGTTCTATGAAGCGAGAAATATTCATGTTATATATGACGGCAGAGAATCCCACAGTCTGTAGCAGAGCAAATTATGTTGATAGCACACATATCCGGTAGGGATTTAATAAATGATTAGTTTTCTAATGCGATCCCTGATACAACAGGGCAGCCTTATCATTGCGACATTTATCAGGAAGTCATGTTGGACTGCAGTATCTTATCTTTCTTAATATCAAGAGTCATTCCATGCAAACGTGAACATCAATATTTCCCCCCTATCTCGTTCGCCTCCCAGCCAAAGTGCAAACGTCTGTGGTGCACGACCTCCCTGGACGAGAAGGAGGGCTGCAAGACCCAGCACATGCCGTGGGCGGACGGCACGCCCTGCGGACACGGGGAGTGGTGCCTCAGGTAGTCACTCGGATGCAAGCGCGGGTTTTTATAAATAAAACACATCGAATTTGGGCGCCGATAGCGATAGTGAAGAATTTGAATTGAAAATATCTGCTTAAAATGGCTGGAACTAGAAATGAAGGTAATGTGAGTTGACAAATAATCAAAATATGTATGAAAATTCTACTAATTTTTCTTTTGTATTTGTGTATCAGAGGCGAATGTGTCAGGATGAACAAGAGCACACTTCAGAAAATTCAAGGACAGTGGGGACCGTGGCAGGAGTAAGTGGGAATCCTTATCATAAAAAAATAACACACTGGCCCCAATAAGTCATGCATCTGAGAATTCTGTATAAATTGCTTCTTTTATTGGTCTTCATTGACAACAATAACTATGATTACCCCATTATTACCCCATTATCCCCCCCCCCACAGCTTAACGTTTTGCGATAGAAGGGCACTGACTCTGTTCGCTACAATTTCAAGTCATCCTGATCAAATCTGTCACCTCCCACTCTCCAGTTGGAGTCCTTGCTCCCGCACTTGTGGGGTGGGGGTGAGCCGGTCCGAGCGGCACTGCGACTCTCCGAAGCCCAAGTTCGGGGGCCGGTATTGCGTCGGGGAGCGGGTGAGGTACAAATCGTGTGTTATGGAGCCCTGTCCCATGGGCACCGTCGCGCAGGACTTCCGCACCCAGCAGTGCCACTCCTACAACGGCAAGAACTTCGGACTGCCCGACTTGCCGGAAAACGTCAAGTGGATACCAAAATATGCGGGCAGTAAGTTGTTAACTTAGTGGCGTGTCGTGTTGAAGTGGTCGTGGCATGTCGTGTTCAAGTGGTCGTGGAGGGTCGTGTTCAAGTGGTCGTGGAGTGTCGTGTTGAAGTGGTCGTGGCGTGTCGTGTTGAAGTGGTCGTGGCGTGTCATGTCGAAGTGGACGTGGCGTGTCGTGTTGAAGTGGTCGTGGAATGTCGTGTCGAAGTGGTCGTGGCGTGTCGTGTTGAAGTGGTCGTGGAGTGTCGTGTTAAAGTGGTCAAAGCAACAAAACACGAGATTTGCAGATTACGTTCACGCATAAGAAAATAAATAAGTTCAAATTTCTCAAAAAAAGCTCAACGCCACGAAGTATATAACTACTGTGTTTCAAGGCATAATGACGGGCTAAAGAGGGTTTACTAGTTCAGGCTTCAGCTCCTCATGATCAAATAATTTTTTTGTTCCTGCAGTCCGGCACGAAGACTCTTGTAAGCTGTTCTGCCAAGTATCCAACTCAAGCGTGTACTACCAGCTGCGAGAGAAGGTCGATGACGGCACCACCTGCGGTCCCGACACCTACGACATCTGTGTCAACGGAAAGTGTCGGCTTGCGGGCTGCGACTACGTGCTCAACTCCACGGCCAAAGACGGTGAGGAAACAAACTAGAGCACTAAGACTACGTGCTCAACTCCACGGACAAGGACGGTGAGGAAACAAACTAGAGCACTCAGACTACGTGCTCAACTCCGCGGACAAGGACGGTGAGGAAACAAACTAGAGCACTAAGACTACGTGCTTAACTCCACGGCCAAAGACGGTAAGGGAACAAACTAGAGCACTAAGACTGCGTGCTCAACTCCACGGCCAAAGACGGTGAGGAAACAAACTAGAGCACTCAGACTACGTGCTCAACTCCACGGACAAGGACGGTGAGGAAACAAACTAGAGCACTCAGACTACGTGCTCAACTCCACGGCCAAAGACGGTGAGGAAACAAACTAGAGCACTCAGACTACGTGCTCAACTCCACGACCACAAGAAGGTGAGGAAATAAACTAGAGCACTTAGGTAGACATCGTTGAAAAAGTTCATCTATGACGTATTGAATCACCACATAAGTATCTTTAGGGAGTCAGAGACTAATGCCTCGCATTATTCAGAGACTAATGGATCGCATTAGTCAGAGACTAATGCCTCACATTAGCCAGAGGCCAATGCCTTGCATTAGTCAGAAACGTATGCCTCGAATTAGTCAGAGATTAATGCCTCGCATTAGTCAGAGACCAATGCCTCGCATTAGTCAAAGACTAATGCCTCGCATTGGCTAAATTTCCGGGGGGAAAAACGTAACCAAACATGTCCCTTGCGATAAAATATTTGACCCTGTGTTTTCTAATGGTAAAAATGTGAAAACCTAAAATTATACAAAACGACAGTAGAGAAGGCAAGCTATTTTCAAAACTTTATCATTTGCGCCAAATGTATAGTACACCAACCACATTATGACTCCCTATCATAAATATTTCTGATCGCAATAAATGTTTCAAGTTCGGTTAAGCTGCATGTGATTATCTTCTGAAGTATTCAGAGAGTGTTTAACCCTTCCCTCTCCCCCAGACTGGTGTGGGGTGTGCGGCGGTGACAACTCCACCTGCCAGATCAGCAGCGGGCGCCTGCAGGAGGCCCAGAACTGGGGCTACAGCGACGTGGTAGTCATCCCTGAGGGCGCCGCCAGGATAGAGGTCACACAGAGGGCCTTTCACGACAAGGCAGACGATGACAATTACCTCGGTGGGTAGCAGAGATCTCTACCGCGTAGCGATGATAACTATCTCGGTGGGTAGCAGAGATATCTACCTCGTAGCGATGATAACTATCTCGGTGAGTGACAAGGATTACTTTTTATGCAATGACAACAACCTCAGTTGGTGGCGGCGACAACTGCATCAGTAGCGATGATAATTATCACGGTGAGTAGGTGTCGGTGAGGGTGACAGTCTTAAGGGGTTCTCATTACCTCGGTGAGTGGGGGTCGGTGACAGTCTCAATGGGTTCTCATTACCTCGGTGTGTGGGGGTCGGTGAGGGTGGCAGTCTCAAGGGGTTCTCATTACCTTGCTGAGTGGGGGTCGGTGACGGTGACAGTCTCAAGGTGTTCTCATAACCATCGGTGAGTGGGGGTCGGTGACAGTCTCAATGGGTTCTCATTACCTCGGTGTGTGGGGGTTGGTGACGGTGGCAGTCGCATGGGGTTCTCATTACCTCGGTGAGTGGGGGTCGGTGACGATGACAGTCTCAAGGGGTTTTCATTCATTTCATCGAGTTGAGTGATCGTGAAAAGTGAATGGTTGTTAATGAACAATAACTGACGTCACTTATTATATGCTATTGTCTCATATAATAACGTTATTGAAGACACTTTGTAGAGGACCATCAACATTCCCATTTCAACAAGAAATAGAAGGTCCCATTCTACTCCTCTCGTCATCTCTCTGGTCAGCGAGCATCAACAAGGTGATGTCAGTCCGTGCCGCACGACCATCACATGCATAGTTCGAATCGCAAGTCGTGCTGCTATGCATTTTATTTCGTGTGGCTGCGCTGTATGTTTTAGCAGGACCATTGCAATTGTAATCATACGCTGTTCATTTCAATAAGATATTTTACTGTGTAATAATTAAACCATATGTATTGCATTGCAGTTATATTGCCTCATTACTGCAATTTTTCACATGCATATCTCGCACCGGATTTTTCTTGCCTGACTGTAAATAAGGTGTAATATCGTAAAACATAAATAATAGTAGGTAGTGACACAAACATAGGTGCCGTATCTACGGCACCAGCGTTACACCTGCGAGTTACACAATAAAAGAAGCCATTGTAACGAATGTTATTTTCGTCTTTGACCAAAAGCACAAGACTCTCAAGATTCTTTTGTACCTCTCTGAAAGAGTGCTCAAGGATGAACTCTACTGGTCATGCAGTCGTGACACCGATTACACATTTCCTTGCCCAAGTCGTTAAAAATCTTTATTTGATAAATATAGATTTAATGTCATCGGAAACGGTTTCAATAAAATATTCTTATATCGCAACTTCCAGTCCACTACATACATAGTGATTCAAACAATGAAAATCCTCTTCTAGAGTCTGGATAAATTTATGTTCAATAGGGGAACCAGAGCCTACAAGTCAACAAGAAATGTGTTGGATGCTTCCGTATTTTATGTATGTCCTCCAGGCTATAATCACAATTACATCAATATATTCTGCTGGCGACGTCGGATGCAGCTCACATATACCTTTATGAATTATTTTAGATCTATTTGACTCTAGGTGGTATTACACACCTCGTTGACCGCTTGTGGTACCAGCTCCGCGCTGATATATTTCTTGTAGTTCGCGAAGCATGCAGATTTTGTAGGAATGTCAGTCTGTCACATTCATCTGCATCACGGAATTATTAATTTATAAAAAAAAAATCTGACGCTGCTCAGATCTATTATATCAAATTATCATTGTTGCCTGTGATTCTCTGAATACTTACAATAAACATTTTAAATATATGTTATTTAAGAAATCATTTAGGTACCGTTAATGATAGAGACATCTTATTCAATGCTGTTTGGCGGATAAAAGAATGAAATAAGAACATCCACCGATCATTCACCATCATATATCGATCATCTATCGACCATCTTCCGATCATCAACCGATCTTCTCCCGCTCATTGAACGATCATCTAATGATGGGATGGCAGATTCAATCAAGCTAACTTTGTGCCATGACACGAATAGAACTTACTCATTTAACTCACATTGTTTTTCTACCATATACGCATCAAAACAAAAACATTTCTACTTCATAATATGCACACGCGATACCAAAGTGTTGGCAATGATGAGGCACTTCTTCCACTTCTCACCATAAGACTCGACCAGGTTAGTGGCTATCATGTCTAGTCACTTGTATCTAATCTAACCTTATTGTCTCACCATGAAAAGCTCATAAGACGACAGTACCTTACTCTTGCAGCCCTGGTGGACCTGGAGACAGGGGAGTACCTTCTGAACGGGCACTGGATTGTGACGCCCTTCCAGAAGGTGGTGGAGTTTGCGGGCACAATGCTGGAGTACACGGGCTCCAACACCGCCATAGAGAGGATAAACTCCACGAAGCCGCTACAGAAGAAGCTCCTTGTGCAGGTCGGCATGGCCACGGCAGAACCACTTGCACAGTTAAACTTGTGACGCCAGTGGACGTGTGACAATAGTGGACGTGTGACACCAGTGGACGTGTGACACCAGTGGACGTGTGACACCAGTGGACGTGTGACACTAGTAGACGTGTGACACCAGCATAAATGCGCATACCCATTTTTTAGTTTCCTCGAAACTGTTCACATTCTGATTCACAACAAATGCGTATTTACATTAAATATATTAAGGCACATTGGTAAATACAGAATAGCTAGGTATAAGTTTTGTTGAGTACCTACGTACATACAGTATGTATGCCAATAGGCTAGTTCTTCATGTGAGATTTGGCATAGGAGATTGTCGAGGGCAAAAAGGTAATGAAATATTTGAAGTAATTTCCGTAGACTTAAAGTGAAATCATTCTCAATCTCCTTTCGGGGTAATTTCATCTAGATACCAACCTAGATTGTAACGAATATTTTTAGCTTCATTATCAATTCGTATACATAATTTATGCTCAAGGTAACTGTTTTTATGGGGTTTTATAATCTAATATTCGGCATATGTGTAGATTCTGTCCGTGGGCAAGCTCCACCGACCGTACATCAGCTACAGCTACACCAAGAGCAACCTGCTCACGGAGCCCACCTACTACTGGCGCCTTGAAGACTGGTCCAACTGCTCTCAACCCTGCATAGGTAAGACCTAAAGAGATGGAGAAGAATTGATCAGCACGTCTCCACTGTTGCTTCTAGCAAAGCTTTTTCGAAAATTTGAATAATAATGATTTAGTCATTAATATATAAAACACATAACACTGAGAAGTATGGGGGATTCTAGTTTCCATTTAGAATATTTTGGTTATGTTGTCATTCCTCGACAGGTTCCCGTGAACGCAGTGGCTACTGCGTGAGTGCCGACAGCGGCCTGCGAGTGGGGGAGTACCTGTGCAGCCGCCACCCAAAACCTGCCTCCCTGACGGAGCCCTGCGCCCTGTCGTGCCCCGTCACCTGGCGATATCGGGACTGGTCTCCGGTGAGAAATGGGCTGGTCAGCGCACTTGCGAAGACAAGGAGGGTGGGTAGACTGACAGTGATCGACTTTAGTTAGGTAACTCTAGTAGGGGCCATAAAGTATGAACTTCGGACCTTTCAAATCAAGGTTTGTATAGGTCCTAAAACAATACACGATTTATGTAAGCGATTCTTCAACATGCAATAGTATTTTCTACGGTTCAGGAAACTGCATCTCTTAACATAACATACGTCGTGATTCAGGAAGCTGCATCTCTTAACATAACATACGTTGGGATCCAGGAAGCTGCATCTCTTAACATGAAACAGTGTTCGTCCAAATGGTTGACGAAGGTCGCGGTGTGTGCGTTTCTACGGCCTCTCAATTGATTGTTCAACAAATAATAAACTCATATGAAGGCTAATTATTATTTTTTTCTACAAACCTAGTCAATCCTTGAAAACTGTACTCTAAAAGGATCAATTTTAGAACCTCGTTACTCAACTTGTATGTCCGTCTCTCGTGACTGCTTCTTACCAACTACCCGGCCTTTTTTAGGACAGTTGGCCTAACCAAGCGGGGAGAACGCAACAGTAAAAAACACTAACCCTACAAAGTTTCGACGGAAAGGGAAGCTAAAATGCAGTAATTTTTTTTCCAACTCAGACATAATGCATCCTACGGTCAGATTAAATCTCAAACAAAACATAGAAAATCAGTACTAGTTTAGATATTTTCACGTCAGAGATGTTCAATATAAAACTATAATTCCCCAACACTTACCGTACGCAAGGCTCAGAACAATTTTAAGTAACGGATGAGGCAAAATTGTCGAAACTCATAACTATCCAAAAAAATCTCACAAAGTAGTGGCTTTCGTGTTAAGAAAAGTATCCGTTGGTGCCTGTTTTTAGTTCTACCTTCATTATTATTATTGTTGTTTTATTTAAACCATAAATTAATCTGCCACCCAATAATGACTTCAGTAGTACAAGCTATAAGCGTCTCATCAGCTTGCCTAGTGTATGGGCCGGGCGAAGGCTATTAGTCAGAAGATGAGTGCCGACGGGCTTGTAAACAGCCCCAGGGCCTGGAGTCACCAAATGCTACGGACTCTACAAACGTGCATACATACGTATACAAATAAAAATAAGGAACATACCAGTCGCTCATTATTTTACAAACTTCACCAGCAGCTGTTTTCTGTGTGTAATAGTGTTTCACCTCTGCCTCGTGTCACAGTGCAAGATCGGCGAGGATGGCAAGTGTGGGCGTCAGCGGGCCGTGGCGGCCTGCGTCACCAGCTCCGGCAATGCGGTTGAGCACGAGCGGTGCCGCACTGACAGTCAGCCACACACACACAGTGGTTGTGCGGCTGACCAGTGCCCCATGTGGCGCTACCACGATTGGGCACCGGTAAGGGCATGGGCAGGACTGCCTTGGATAGGAGGGGAGAGGGGCTTATCGGCTGCTCTGAAGAGACTGATGGGCTTGACCAGCTTCATTTACACAAAAAAAGTGGTGAAGGACAACAAAAAGGTCTCCGTTCTTATTACTTGAAAAGTCTGTGAAATGGGCTTAAATTAGGCAACAATCAGTTCAGAATGTTTAGTTCCGTGCAAACAATCAAACAATTAACGTGTTCAGAAGAGGGGGCAATTTAATGTAAACTAAAATTTAACATTTTTTTCTAATTTTGATTTGTTGAACTTCTCTACATTGAGATATGCCACTTAACATCATTTCCTATTTGGTAATTGAACTTTCCAAACAATATATATGTATTAATTAAGATATCATCAAGGATTTCTATTTCACCTGCAAAATATGCAGCCGTCTGCTTACCTGTTAACCATCATTCACATAGTCAATCGTTTCTCTCTCCACCCTCCGCTCTCTCCCCACAGTGCTCGTGCGACCCGGGAGCAACAGAGGGCAAACAGCAGAGACTGTACTCGTGCGAGCTGCTGGGTCGCCCCATCCAAACGTGGAAGTGTCGCGGCCTCGAAAAGCCACACCACATCCGCAACTGCTCGTGCTGGCTCGCCGAGCCCTGGGACCAGTGGGTTAGTCAGTGCCCGTGTAACTTCGGGATTCGGAATAAACTCTTCGGAAATGGCACGATGCCTTACGAATGATTCGGTGTCAGGAACTTATTGCAGATCCTTGACTGTATTTAGGCACGTGAAGAATCTATAATCCATATTGCAACGCTGCCAAGGATTTTCCTTTCAGTCGCAAGAAAATTTGCTTGAAAATTGTTAGCAAAAATCCAACAAATCGATTGATTTTACCACATGATTATTGGAAGCTGAATTCTTTTCCCACAGTGCGCCATCAATGGAGATTCACCAACCACTCAGCTAGAGTACCGCCAGCTGGAGGAGGTGTACTCCATAACGCGCTACGACAGGCTCCGCTACCTCAACCTCTCCTCCTCACCTCCTGACTGGGGAAGCCAAAATCCAGAGCCGGAAAGGAACACTCAAACAGAAGCTGGCTACGGAGAGTTGCCATTGCTTCAGAGTCTCGATGGCCGTTGTGGTAGTGGCCTCAGGAGACGCGTCGTGGTTTGCGGAAACCCGAGCGCTCCTCAGCCGGAGCACTTCTGTGACATTGCCACTAAGCCTCCCGAGGTGGCGCCTTGTAAGATTCCTTGCCCGACCACCACGTCAACGACTACCACGACGACGACCACGACAACCACACCTCCAAGCAACGTCATTGAAGAGGATAATAACCAATCAGGGGAGAGTTACTACTCAAAGGTATATAATCAATCATGATTGTGTCAATAATGCACACTTATTTGTATGAACGCTTTCAAATTCAAGGTTAGAGATTGACAGATATTTTTAAATAATGTAAATACATTCACATCTCATCTTTAGGTGATTAACAATGAAACACACTAAAACAGATTACGTATGGCAAAAGACACAGGAAACGTTTAATTTTTATTTCAACCAGTTTATCCTGCACTAATTGTGATCGAACATTGTTTTCTGTTTTTCAGAGAAGAAACGCTTTCAACCTCACTAATCAGGACCACAGAAACAACCCAAGCAGACAGTGGCGGGACCGCAAGAAAGGAACCGGTGGTCTTGCACCCATCAGACCGTTCCATGACAGAGCTGAACAGAACAACGAACTCAACAACTTTCATCTCAACAGCCACAGAGACTACATTGGGAAGTATGCAGTGGACAACAACCCCGCCACCTACACACAAGACCGTGATAACAACAGAGTGTACTCCAGCAGCTACGATCCTCAGGATAACATGGCGGAAGAAGAGTCTAATGATCTCATACTCAGCGTGGGAGTCTCCAACGTGGGAAGAAGCTCTAGCGACTCCGAGTGGCAAGTGGGCGAGTGGAGTCAGGTGAGTGGCAGATAACTATACTCTTCCGTTCAACGCAATCCACTCCCGTTCAACGCAATCCACTCGAAACAAGAGGCAGGGATCATACAGCTGAAACATTAAAACATGGTAATGATTAGATTAGAGTGACTAGACTCTCCAGTGTGCTGAAGTCAAAGTCCTTCTGATGGAACTGGGTAGTCTCAACAAATTATATAAAAGTAACGGGAAGCGTTCCACAATGTAAAAATAAACGAAATTATCCTGCTAAGACATAAGTATTGGCGCAAATGAAAGTCGGAGGTTCCTGATGCGCTGCCTCACCCCTGGGGTATGATTGGTATAAAATGGGAACAGATGCCCGATGGTATCTTCCCTGGCTTACTGACCAATGTATGCTGCGTAGTGCTCGAGGGACTGCGATGGCGGCAGCAGGCGGAGGCCGGTGGTGTGTGGGGGGTGGCGGCGGGGGGACTGGGCTCTGCACTAACGGCCCCTTGACACCGCCCCCTGCAATGCGCATGCCTGCACGGAGTGGACGGTCGGGGACTGGGGGCGAGTCAGAGGACGAGCATAAGAAGCCCAGCAGCGACTAATACAACGCAGTGTAGATAATAAGATATTATTGTTGGAATAATATACCAATTAGCCAGTCGTAAAAGAGTAGTTGTTTGTAGTAAGACTATTCCAAGTAACGGTCAACCTCCAATTCCTAACAAGAAAAGTCTAGTCGAACGGACATTCAGCTGCTGCACAAACAACACGTCTCTTCCTAAGTCCTTCCAGTGTTCTCAAATCTAGCACTCTTGAAACTATTTTAATGGTCCAGTGTTTCGCCAAAGTAGTTTTTGTTAATGGGAAGATACCTGCACGTCAGATCAGCCCCTTTCATCTCTGTCAACTGCCTTATCAGCCACAAATTGTTCCGACTACCTACCTACGGTACCATTTTTTAGCAGCTAACATTCTTAGCGTTCCTCAGTCACACCAGCTACTGTCATATCTGCCAGTGACATTCTGGCGAAAATCTGTTTCAACCACATCAGAATCAGCCACGAGGCGTACCATCTTACGGGCTTTCACTTTAGTGAAATTTTTCCTACATAACCTAACCTAGGGTACGTGTTTCAGCCCCGCGGGGCAAAGGTACGTATTCCTAACCCGCGGGGCAAACAAACGTATTTTTTTAGGGTACGTAATGCCGTATTTCAGCGTTTTTTTTATTGAAGTTTCATTAAAGTGATATCCAGTAGGTTGGTACGCCTGTTTAGATGTAATGACAGTGGCAGATATGACAGGGGCAGATTTTGAAGTGGCGGAAAAAGCGTGTGGGCTGAAACATCGTTCAGGTCGAAAGCACGTGTGATGAAAGATTTTTAGTGGTTATGACAGTGTCCGGCCATGACAGTGAGGTGAAGTGAAGTGGCGATAGTGCGCGTGTGCGGAAATAATTTTAGCGCGAACGCTGGGCTCCCCACCATAGTGAGCATTGGTGGGCTGTACTGCCAGTAAAAATACTGCCGGTACAAATACCTCCGGTGCTACCGGTGGTAGTTATTTTGCACGTGCGCTGCCACCAGCATTACGTTTGTTGGTCAGTACCGCAAGCAGTACCGCCGGAGCGCTTAGAGTTTTTTTTTCGAAAACGGTACCAGGTACTTTTGGGGGGAGCAACAAGTATTTCATGAAGTTTCTGTACATAAGAATAGGTTATGTCATTTCCGTCTCGTTGTTTTGTGAAGAATTATTTTATGTGTCGATCTATTCAAATTCGACTTCGACAGAAACTTATGCTTCAAATTTGGCTTGCATTATTAAATTGCTTCCCATTTTTAAATGTTGTACAAGCTCGTGAATTACCTTTCACTGCCTTGAACTGTTCGCTGAAAGCTCCCCAAAGGATTACAAAGCTTCGTTATCACCTTTTTATCGTCACACTCAGAATAATTCAGATAAAAATGATACCTCTGCGAAAGTGAAGGTTAGTCATCCAGGCAAGGTATGAGGAGCTCGTGATGTAGCTTACAATGTGTGAATGTCATCCACGAAGGTATGAGGAGCTTTTAATGTAGCTAACGATGTGGGAGTGTCATCCTGGCAAGGTATGAGGAGCTCGTGATGTAGCTTACAATGTGTGAGTGAGTTTACCTTTGCGTAATGCGGCACCATAAGAGGAGCAATGTGGCTCCTTGTGAGGAGCAATGTGGCACCTTGTGCGGAGCAATGTGGCACCTTGTGAGGAGCAATGTGGCACCTTGTGAGAAGCAATGTGGCACCTTGTGAGGAGCAATGTGGCACCTTGTGAGGAGCAATGTGGCACCTTGTGAGGAGCAATGTGGCACCTTGTGAGGAGCGATGTGGCACTTTGTTAGGAGCAATGTGGCACCTTGTGAGGAGCAATGTGGCGCCCTGTGAGGAGCAATGTGGCACCTTGTGAGGAGCAATGGGGCACCTTGTGAGAAGCAATGCGGCACCTTGTGAGGAGCAATGTGGCACGTTGTGAGGAGCAATGTGGCACGTTGTGAGGAGTAATATGGCACCTTGTGAGGATCAATGTGGCACCTTGTGAGGAGCAATGTGGCACCTTGTGAGGAGCAATGGGGCACCTTGTGAGGAGCAATGTGGCACCTTATGAGGAGCAATAATGGCACTTCCTTTGATTCTGGCCCAAAGTATCACTCCCTGGATGACCGCCCGTCAGTAGCCTAACTGAAGCCCACCATCGGCGACCCTTCCCTCATCCGTTATTGAAAGAGTGGAGAAATGTTTACCTATGCAGATATCAGTTAGCACATTCACTCCTCTTATCCTGCATAGCGTGCTTAATGGTGGCTCATTCACTCCTCTTATCCGGCTTACCGTGCTTGATGGTGGCTCATTCACTCCTCTTATCCTGCTTACCGTGCTTAATGGTGGCTCATTAACTCCTCTTATCCTGCATACTGTGCTTGATGGTGGCTCATTAACTCCTCTTATCCTGCATACCGTGCTTAATGAGGGCTCATTCACTCCTCTTATCCTGCATACCGTGCTTAATGATGGCTCATTCACTCCTCTTATCCTGCATACCGTGCTTAATGGTGGCTCATTCACTCCTCTTATCCTGCATAGCGTGCTTAATGGTGGCTCATTCACTCCTCTTATCCTGCTTACCGTGCTTGATGGTGGCTCATTCACTCCTCTTATCCTGCTTACCGTGCTTGATGGTGGCTCATTCACTCCTCTTATCCTGCTTACCGTGCTTAATGGTGGCTCATT
>SDVV010019190.1:0-13587 GCA_016164225.1 Gammarus roeselii | reverse complement strand
TCTGTATATATATGTAACCGTTCTTTGAATAAAGATATTTTAAAATTTGAAAAATCGATGTCTACGGCTATGATAACGAGTAACAGTATAGATAACTTTAAACGCAAAACAATATTGACCTCTTTTTGAACTTGTACGTGCGGAAAATTTCAGAAACGATTTATAATTTTTCATGCAATTAACCGTGTTTCCGCATTGATATACACCCATGTCATTTACTTTCAAATATGTATCCTTGATTCATATGCTCACATTCCCTATTATCTCTTTCGTGTGGGAACCCGTTGAGTTATCACTCACAATGTAATGGCTCGTTGAATTACTTCTATCCTGCGTTCATGTAACCTGCTATGTTAGCAATTTAATGCATTACTAAATTTGTGATTCATGTATCAAGAATACAAATAGGACATATTCTCCGTTATTAAGATCAGTGTGAACAAGATGTCGTCATGATTACTGATATGAAAGTTGACCTAACATAGTTCATTATTATTGTATAAATAAACATTCATATGTTACGAGTTATTTTATCTGAACGTATTGAACAAAAGGAATATAAAAACTCCCAATCAATATCCAGTGATTGGTGGTATTCGAAGGAAATGTTATAAACAAGCCTCCTCATAAGTCATAATATCATTATTTAAGTTACAAATGTTTTTTTTATAGCAGCACACGCTGACGAAAACTTGGTGCAGTTTTTCTGTGTGCTGTGATGTTTTGTATTTTTTCAACCTTTCATTTTACCTGAGCAAATATGCAATCCTTCAATCCTTGAAGAAAAGTGATGGTTTACGCAGATGGATCCATTCTATACAGCAAACAGAACAACTTGACAACGGTGAGAGGTCATGGAGGTTCACCTTGCATAAATGTTTGCTGCCTATTTTAGTAGATCGATAACCTTAGATTGTTCACAAAATATGGTTCGATGCTAGAATAGTTTAGATGTCCCTGACGTTGAAAAGTCAGTCGTGTCTAAATGGGTCACTTTACCAGGGGTGAAATCCCGTTATACCTTACGTAAGGGCACCGCCTTTCATATCCGCTAACTGCCATATCCGCCCCAAGATGTTCCACCAACCGATGTAAGGTAGCATAATTTACGGCGAAGAGGCGTATCATTCTTTATTATTACATGCAATTTCACATTTCGTTCACCGTATTACTGATAAATAATAATGCAGACCAGCCTATTCATTTCATGTAACAAGGCGATAATTCATGTCTACTTCAATTGTAATCAAACAATACTTTTTCCTCCACTTATATTGAATCGAGCGTTTATATATATACAGGAGATTTCAACGTTCTAGAGAAAATCATTTTTTTTCCATTCGTATACAATGAAAATAATTCTACCAACCGCACTAAAGTACCACATTTTTTAACAGCCATCTTAGCCTCTGCCCTTGTATTTGCATGCCGTTTCACATTGCGTCCACAACGTCACAAGTCGAAATATTTTCAGCCCGGAAGCACATGTGCTGAAAGATGTTTAGCTGATATGACAGTGTCCGGTTAAGGCAGTGTCCAGTTATGGCAGTGTCCGGTTAGGGTAGTGTCCGGTTATGGCAGTGTACGGTTATTGCAGTGTCCGGTTATGACAGTGTCCGGTTAGAGCAGTGTTCGGTTATGGCAGTGTCCTGTTATGGCAGTGTCCTGTTATGGCAGTGTCCGGTCATGGCAGTGTCCGGCTATGGCAGTGTCTTGTTGTGACAATGTCCGGTTATGGCAGAGTTGTACTGAGGTGGCGCTACTGCGCGTATGTGCTGAAATATGTTTAGAACGGAAAATTGTCTCCCACTTAAATGTATATAGCTTCTTCTAAGTCGAACCAAAAATTGAATACATCTAAAATCAGTCAGACAGAAAAAGAGATATGAAGATTTGAAGTGAGTCAAATACTATGTGACGTTACCAGTAGTAAAACCTATTGCCATGCATCGCGTTCAAGATAATGATCGTGGAGAAATCGTCTCAGCAGGGTACTTTTGTATTGCATCATTCCATGTGAGTGATGGTGGAACAAATAAATATTTGGGACCTTGAGCGAATTTAATAATCGCAAAGTCACACATTGTTATTTCCATTTCATTTACTCTCTCGAGATTGAAAATCCTAAAACCATTCTAAAAAACACTATTAAAATCGTAGTATCAACGTCTTTCGGATAGAAACGAAAACCGACTATTTTAAATGTTTGTCGCAGATGACTTTTGGGAACGTTCAGTTATTCTTCTCTCAATTACTAGTAGCTACTATAAAAAATAAATAACTTTGAATTCGAATAAACGAGAATCTAAGGTGAGGTCTCATAATTGTTGCTTACGTCGGCGGAATAAAGGTTGCGAAGGATATATCACAATATTTTGCTCCAGTTTTTGTTAAATAAAATTTAATAGCTTGTTCTGATATTCCTACGAGATATGTTGAATGAAAATCATTTAATTGTTAATTACTATAACTGCATCAACGATTTATTTTGAATTGAAATTCTCCATCAGTCCATCGAAGCCATCTGCATTCAAATAGCTGTGGATCTTAGCCTCTGTCTGCCCTTAAACCCATCTGAATTGGAGTAGCCGTGGATCTTACCCTCTGTCTGCCTAAAACCCATCTGTATTGAACGAACCGTGGATCTTAGCCTCTGTCTGCTTTGAAACCCTCCCCTCCCCCTTGCATTGGACGAGTGGAGACAAGCAGTCAATTTGTGGAAGTGATTTTCGAATTCATCCACTGACTTTTTGTCACCCTCCGATCAACGGCCGAGCTGCTTATGGGCGTCCTCCTGATTTGGTGCGACCGCTCGCAAGAAAGCTGCCAACCCAATATTGAGAAAGCAGGGCCGCATTCAGTGGGTGCCGCTTGCGACGAATCAGCAGATTTCATCAATTGGAAAGTGTCCTCGCTTGAGTTTAGGAGTCTGTCGATTTTTTGTTGCAATAACCGAACTCACATTATTATTGTAAGTGTATTTTCTGATCGTTGAAATAAATTACTAAATGCGCATACAATTCAAGTGTGCACAACTATTAAGGCAAGGTTGAGGTCTCGAATATGCACAATTGATAGCGTTAAGAGTATACAACAAGTTTCGACCTATACTCGTATGCATTATTTTTAATTGACAGTTGCAGAATTTACTTTGGTCAGTTTTTTGCCGTGAAAAAGGTCATTCCATTTCATTATACAAAAGTACATGAACATTTCAGCAAAATATTTGGATAATTCATAACAAGATATTTGACTAAGAGCAATGCACTACAAAGGCATTACAATAAAGACGATGCTCTTTCTTCAAACATGCAAGCCCCGTCAAGCCCCATCCTGTTTCGGCTAGTAGGAAATCCCCTAAACATTCCTCTCAGGTACCGTAATCCCCGCACGAGAAGCGGGGATGCTCCTGTGATATACTTCGGGCAAAAAAGCAAGAATGCTACAAAGGTACAATGTAGCGCAGTTTGGGTCGCAAGACAAGAGAAATTGGGAGCCATCTTGTGCGCTCACGCTGGAAGTGTGACAGTCTATCGATTCATTTCACCTTCTGTATTGATAAGTGTTTCTGCCTTCTTGCGACCCTTATTACAAACTTATTAATCACGTTCAGAGAGATGTTTTTTCTAACAAGCTGATATAGCATTTTACTGGAAATATCGTGTAACGGTTTCTTCCTATTTTTTTCTTTTATTTTTCTACGTGCTACATTTATTTATGAGTGTGTCTCTGAACGTGTACGTATGTATGTATAGAAATACAGCCGTCTTTCCGCAGTTAGGAGGGTGGCTAAGTAAGGCTCCCCGCAACATGACAGTCAATAAATGTTTCATTTGTTACCTGAAACATTTTCTGTCAATTGTCTGTAGTTTTAAATGAAGGATACTGTCTCGCAACCATGCCAGCATTCACGTGCAAGAATACATTTGGTCGAAGGCTTAAGTTTCGAGATGACTCACCTTCATGGGTCACAGTAGTACAATTATGTCGAACATGTCCCAAGACAATTAATATTGCAGCCATGTCTTGGTAGTTAATTTGCAAATTTGATCAGAAAAAGAAACGGAGGTCATGTTTGCACACTTCAACGTGTCGTTTAGTCACACAATTCATTAGTTATTTCTCTCAGAGTGGCGCTGTTGTTGCAATTGCGTCCAGTAAATTTAGCACGGGCAAATCAAAATTGGTCTTCTCTAACAAGTAGCTGTTTCTTCTGCAGTTTTATTTTACTCTCTACTTGTTATGAACGTGCATGGTATTAAATGATTCATTACATATTCCATTCATTAATATTACAAGTGTCATAACAGTCTTTGTCTCACCGCAAAATATGTCCCTTAGTTCGATTGCCCGAGCTTAGGACAGACACGGAACATAAAACGGTTCCTGGTATGAATCCCACAACGGCAGCGTTCCTAGCCGTTGAACAATTCCCTCGTTGGTTATTCAAATCTCCTACCGCCCACGAGTTTCTCAATTTCAATGTATTCTTCTTCATAATGGAACTGTCAATGAAGTCGTTGACTAATTGAACATGCTTTAATATGCGATAGCGAACAATGGAGAATTGATGAGGTTTGATAGCGTGCCATGTTCATCATGCCGCAGCGGCGGTTGCAGTCGACTGTGGTTGCGCTCGGTTCTTCCTCAAGTCGCGGGTATTGAACCATTCAAACTGATTCCCGTTCTGCGCGCTCAATAAAAGATGAAGCTCTCTAAGGATTTTTTGCTGCAGGGTTAAAAAACAATCAATTAAAAATGAAGGCCCATTTCCAAAACAATAGCTATTATTTTGATTTCGAATTGTTTGATAATTTATTTTAATCCCAGCGCTGGTTAGGAACAATCATGATGCGTCTGTTTCAGGTTGAGATTCCGAAGGGAAGTTCACTGACCCCGAGCTTGTTTTAGGGGATAAATTTAACAGAAGAAATGTGTCTAGAAAATATTAATTGTGTCAAACATATCTGCAATGTGGAAATTGTGCACTAACTTCTGTCTCAAATGAGCGGCTTGTTAGTCCATAAAAAGGATGGCGGCTTGGTACTCCATAAATAGGATAGCGGCTTGTTAGTCTATAAATAGGATAACAGCTTGTTAGTCCATAAATAGGAGAGCAGCTTATTAGTCCATAAATAGGATGACGTCGATTTTGTAACGTGATCACACAGAACATTGCAACGTTGATCAAGAAATAACCTGGGTTCTTGAATACCGCCCAACTTCTCTCCTAGGTTACTTTCTGATAATGTGGGCTGCAAAGAATGTACTAAGATAAATTAAAAGCTCTAAAAGCCAACGAGATTTTTTGACATATAAAAAGTTGTAGTGAACGTTTTGTTTAGGTTGAGCCTAGTATGTAATAAACAAATATTATACTGTACTATTCATATAACATCAATTGTTCTCTAGCCTCACTCAGAGGTAGTTCAATCATTCCAATATAATAATCACAGAAACACCAGTAGCTATAAGTGATAGAAAAACAGCTTTCTAGAGTCACTTTTGGGTGGGTAGGGGCGGAGGGTAGCGCAATACTGCAACCTTGACACACCAACGAAGGTGGGCGGAGCCTAACGGGCGAAGGCAAGCAACGCGAAGGAAGTGGTTTTTAGCAACCGGACAGATGGATAGCTTATATATGTTTATAGTTAGTAATTAGGTTATATATATTCACATAAGGGTATTAGCATTTCAATGCTTGGGTATATTGCTGTGTCCTCTGAATTTTTTTGGGGGTATTGACAAACATACATTTATAGGATAATTTTTTATTGAAAATAACAGTTACTTAACAATTTGGAAGCTGTATTGAAGGTTAAGACTCCACACATATTCTTATTGCATGAATGTTGATTTCCGGACACGTTTATGATGAGTTTTCCAACCTTGATATAATTTCTACGTCGTTCGCTTTGGAGAATCGCTCGATTATATTTTTAACTGATATATTTTGACATATATAATAGGCAAAGTAGATGCAGTAAGCTCCTCAGACCAACGATAGATCACTTTGTATTGGTTTTTGTAGTACAAGTTGTATTTTTGCATGAGTATTACGATACAAAGCTATATTTCCTCTATATATTTTTAGATTAAACCCAAACGAATCAGAAACGTAGTGTTTGTTATCGTTTTTGGAAATTAGGATCCAATGACCCATTTTGATAAGATCGCTTTCGCTGTTAACAACCACGTAGCCATTCATTTTATGCATGGGAATTTTGTTCTCCGCAAAACAGCCTATATAGGCGCGTTTCATAATTGGATCGCTCTTGGATAAGTGGTCAATTTGATGATTATCCATGATTACTGTAGATAGTTGGGGAATACCCTCCTTGCCGCATTTATTTGGATGACACTGAGTATATAACCTACCAGGAACAAGATCGTATTAGTAGTGAGTGGATTTTCACAATTCATTGTTATACGTATGTTCGCTCGTTTTTCTAGGGTAATGACATCTTCAGAGTCGGTTGGTCTTGTATCTATAACAAATATAGTTCTTCCTGCAGGGAAATTTTGTTTTGTGATGAGATGAGCGCTGTTGCGCCTCCCTCGAGCCGAGAGGGTTTGATGGTATGCTTGGGCGCACTCTCTGGGAAACGAAGATCTAATGTTGGTAACGCAGTTTCCGTTTACATCAACGATAACGTTTGCGATATCATTATGCTAGAAGTCGTTTGGATTGCAATCATATGCTCCGTTATGTGCCGCTTGATCGATGAGAAACAGAGCTAATTTATGTGAAAACAACCCCGTTGAAAAGGGAATCAATGGAGATGGAGTTTTGACCGGTAGGAAACACGATTGTTATGACAATAGGTCAATCGAACATGTATACAATCATGTTATTGCTTTTTGTGAGCGCTTTATTTAGAGTAAGCAACAACTTTCTTACACCATAATTTGAATGAATCAACTTAATAGATGTAGTTCATTGTCATGTGTTAGAAGAACGCTACTAGGTTTTGCCAGCTCCAAACGTATATTTACACATCGAATCGGTTACGTGTATTGGATCGAAAGTGGTGAGATTGTGGTCCAACGTGTTTTGCATTGCCACAGCGTAGCTGCCTCCTACTATCTACAGTTGTGTACAGTGCTTCGCTATCTTTGACTGAGTGTTCTATCGGTTTAATACGATCGTTTGTCTCAGCGTCTAGAGCTGAAAGCTTCTTGGCGAATTCGGAGTCTAGGTGCACTTGGAGTTTTTTCAGTTGACTTTGGGTGGATTTGACAGTTTATTTGACTGCTGCTAATTCGCTGCTCATCAAATCTTTAAATTCGGGAAAAATTGTTTCAGCACCTTTTCCAATTTTAATTCAACAGCTAGCAATCGAGTATCCGTGTTGCTTGTGTCTGTTATGGATGAGTCACTGGATGAGACTGTCTCTGTTTTTGATAAGTCATCGAAGGCGTGACTGATTTGTGCTTTCAGTTGTTTGGTTTCCTCTGCCGCTTGACAAAATTTACCACGCAATGTCTTGCATTCCCCATTTGAGGGACTGCTACGTAAAGTCTTGGCAGAGCCAGAAGAACCTTTGCAATTCATTAGTTCGGTGCATACGAGGTGTGACAGGTGCCACATTCCTGGCTTAGCCTGAACTATCTTGGACTGTTATGGAATTTACCGGTGAGAAAATGGACCGTTTGCTTGAGTTCTATTTTTGTGTGATTCCTTGTATACAGCAGATATGAATGCAATACTATATTTAGATGCGGATGTGACAATTATGTCGACGATTCGAAACGGAATTAAAACGAAAATAATACAAATGACAGTCGGATGCGCGTATCGTCGGATGCGCGTTTGCTCAAGGTTACTTCCTATTGCGGGATTTGGGTTGAATGCAAAGCTAAGCTAACTCGTAGCTGCTCCCAATCGCTTCTAAATGAAGGAATGATATCATGGTTCTGGGCACCAACCTTGTAACCGACATGACCGGCGGAGTATCAGAAGATGACAAAAAAAGGATTACCATTCAGTAAATGGGGTGTTATAAAATCGTAGCACGACTCTAAGCTGCAAGATGTAAAGTGGTACAATACAATGATACTACCTGATACAAGATACTTGTGGTTTTGTTACAGAGAACCGGCCATATTTTACAATGTTAAAAATCGTAATACCAGTAACGTCTTAGAATAATGTTGAGGTGTAGGGGAAGATCGGCTCTGACAATGGTTGTAGGGGCGATGGGGAGGAGGGAGAGGCGTGAAGGCACCCTTTTAGAGAGAATAGCTTATACAGTTGCTCCTAGTTTTTAAGTCACAGAAGTTTCCACTTGATTATGATTGACGCAAAAGTCACATAGACAAATAATTTTGTATAACCTTTTGTTACTTTTTCATTCTAATGGAACTGGAGTGATAACAGATACAAAAATTTGATGTATTCTTGTTGTTAAACAACGGCAGTGGTGCTTCCGTTCATTGATTTGATTTTAATTTTAATTGATTTGATCTGATTTGATTTGATAATCGTCGGATGCCTTCGGAGGTATTCTTCCTAATTCACAATAGGCTTATCCGTGAGTTCAGTACAAGCAAACAATCGTCAATGGAGCACTTCTCTTGATACATTTTGGTGGCGTTGGAAAGTTCAACTCCACTGTGCTCAATCCATGAAAAGTAATTTTTCCACCTATTTGAGGAAACCAAATATGGAGATATAAAACGACTCATATTAGTTTATACAAATCCATATTGATCCCCCGCTTACAATGGAAGGTCCTCTTTGATCCACAGTATCAGTGCCAGAACAGAAGTTCTAGTGTATCATGTCCGTTTCAAAGAGGAACATGAAACACACATGACAAGGAAATTTGTCAGTACCTGTCACTTGAAATAATTCTACGGTGTACGCCATTGTTTCACGGTTTCCAACGTCGATTCATCTCAAGTGCATTCTACCGGAATATTGAAGTGTCTTATATATCCGGTAGGAAACGACTAGGATGCATTACAGTCGACTAGGAGGACCAGGGTGTCTTGAAGATTCCAAGTATATCTTTGAGTCCCAGTATTATACTACTATTTCGAATTTCAATTGTTAAAATTATATGCATAGCATGGTCAACACCCTATTAGGTTCCACAGATGTGTCTCATTTAAAAACACAAATGACATGAGCATTGCTATATTTTATAGCTACTGACTTTTATCACGTCTTTATGGCCAACATAGTGATGTTATGGTGATATTTACTGGATTGCCTTACTGTTCAGTTTCATCGACAGGGATGAGACCTGAAAATGTTTGCCTTACCATGAGCGGTGTTGAGTCATTCTGCTGGTATCCAGAACCGGCAAGTTGTATCTGCCAAATTATAAATAATCGTAGATTCCTAATTGTTTTGTGAATATTTTTATCCCACCATTACTCATGAATGTTGAAATGCCAATGAGAAATTCTTCATCCATCCAGTCACTCAACATGCGTCGTCTTTCTGCCAGTCCTTGTCTTGGCCCCATCATTCGCCACCTTTATTGGCGTTCGTGCCATATGTCCCTCAAAATGCTACGGCTTCCAAAACCTCCTATAATAATCCTATTATTAGAAAACTTCCCATCTAAAAGTTTTTACATGAGATTTTAATCATAATATACGAACCCGAATAACGGTCCATTTGGGACTGTTGAGCAAAAGGGCGGCCTGGATATGATTGGAACTAGGAGACTCGTCAGAGGAAATGAGAGAAAATTGTTTACAAAAATTAGCCCCATTCTGAAGGACTTCATATTTAAATGATAAAGAATAACAAATTAATGACGCTCTTTGTTTCAGACTAGACATTGAAATGATTTGATATTCTAGCTATACGATATTCTACTGCAAGCGGGATTTAGATGTACGGGTTTCAAAATAAGTGTTACGCGTAGATTCCTTAGTATACCGAATGTTAAAGATATATCCTTTTCATTCCGTTGACTGAAAAGGTCTTGTCCAATGTTTGTGAACCTTATCTTCTGAGTTTTTAGTATGTTTTGTAGCAATTTACTGTTAAGGGATCGGATGAAAAGATACAGGTTCCTTAGGGTCAATTATTGGACCATTTCATTTAGGAGCTTAACGGAGGTTGTTATGTGAAAGTTATGTTTAAACGTTTAAACTATGCGGAAGATAACGAGTTGTGCACCCGGACTTGGATAACCAATTTGTTTGAGTTATATCTATCTCTCTACTGTGGTTATATTATGCAATCAGAGTCTGTTGAGATTATTGCAACTGCTTGAAAATGGAAGTCAAACCACATTCATCTCAAGGCCTCTACTCAAAACAGCTGAATTATTTGTGGTAAGCAACCATTCAACACATTTCGTTGAGTGCATTTTTTTTCTATTTCCAACACAATTCACCTCATCAACACTGAAGAGCGGACAATGGCCTTGGTGTGTTGGAAAACGTTGGACACGGTACTTTCACTCCTTACGTCTTTCTTACGTTTAACCGTCAAACGTGAACTGACATCATAGTGTGTACTCCAACTGGTCTTCAGGTTACCTAGCTTCTGTTTTTATTTGGAGATTTGATTGCTACATATGTTGCCGTTCAACGAATGAGCGTGAAGTCCACCTACTCTGAAGGGCCACGAAACATCTGGACTGTTATTCCTACTTATCGATGTTGGAAATTACATTAATTTTAAACATCAATTCCTAATTTCTTTACTCTGCAAGTTTTACAGATAACGGATGATTCCATGCCTTTTTTTTTGCTCATGTGTTCCAAAAATTGCTTCGACTGCAGCAAATTTTGCTCACATGAACGAAATTTGCTGGAATTCCTGGTCCACTCTTCTGTAGATAATTCTAAAGCGGCCTCAGTCCAAGCTCATTCTTTGCAGCCATTCTCTCAGCTTGAGCAATATGTGTAAGGCACACTAAGCCTTTCCTAAGTCTGGCTGCCACACGGTCAATGATGGACCAGTTAAATCCGACAGCGAGACTGCTGGAGCTCGGGAGTGAAATAGACGACCTCAGAATGGGAGTTGCCCAAACGGCGAAGTGGCGAAGGGGGGAAAAAGGCCAGCTCAGTTTCAGCTCGTGCTGATTCTGGGATGAGACGATCAAGAGCAATCCAAGAAGTTGTAGGGAACAAATTTACATCAGAATGGTAGTAACTCAAGTTGCAAGGTAAGGGAAATGGTTGAGAAAGTATGACTCACAGCTGACTTTGGTTTTCAGCTACCTTGTAATGAGGAAAATTGAACAAATCAATAAGGATTCAGACTATTGTAATGGGTCCGGTGCACTTCCATCCTAAATGCACTATTTTGCTATTATCTTGCACTCGTTGTATGAACGTACATGAAAACTCATATTATAAGGGTAAACAATTAATCATTCCCTCAAACAGTATTTTGGTGAACACTCTATCATTCCCTCAAACAGTATAATGGTAAACAATCAATCATTCCTTCAAACTTGAGTTTCTATTCAATTGCGTCAACGTTTTTTGGAGTTCATATTGTGGTTACGAATGCTCCTGTGGCAAAGGATAATTGATCTGTAACACTGGCAGTAAGCCTATATACTCATGAACGATGTGTTTTTCTAATAGTATTGAGGATCACCATTCAGTTACTTTTTACCTCTGGCATCGATATGACATGCGTTAGAAAAGTTAATGATGCACTGAAACTCTATAGTATTAATTTTATTACACTTTTCATCGAAGGACTTCTTATATCTCTTCCTTGTGCCGGAAGGTGCAAGCATGTTCAAACGACCACTTTTTAAAATCCATCCTAGTGACCAAATACCATACAAAAAAGGCTAAGAATCCCCTCTCTTTAGCATAATTTCATTTAATTTCCAATTATCAAACTACTCGCCTAATTGAAGCTATAAATTCGCTGCAAACTCGATCATATTGTTGGCAGACGCTTTCGAAATTAGATTTGACTCAAAATCAGCAATGTTAAAGTAGACATGAGCAGTAAGGAATGTTGAATATGTTGGGTTATGCACGCTGACCATGTCGCTGACCATACGGTAATGAACGGCGGCATCCTCACCCTTAACACACTTCACGGTCCTGAATAGCCGGTGAAACATTGTCCCCTTCCTTATATTGATCCAAGAACATTGTCCCCTTCCTTGCATTGATCCAAGAACATTGTCCCCTTCCTTGCATTGATCCAAGAACATCGTCCCCTTCCTTTCATTGATCCAAGAACATTGTCCCCTTCCTTGCATTGATCCAAGAAACATTGTCCCCTTCCTTGCATTGATCAATGAAAATTTTCCCCTTCCTTGCATTTATCTAAGAACATTGTCCCCTTCCTTGCAATGATCTAAGAACATTGTCCCCTTCCTTGCAATGATTAAAAAACATTGTCCCCTTCCTTGTATTGATCTAAGAACATTGTCCCCTCCCTTGCATTGATCCAAGAACGTTGTCCCCTTCCTTGCATTGATCTAAGAACATTATCTCCTTCCTTGCAATGATCTAAGAACATTGTCCCCTTCCTTGCAATGATTAAAAAACATTGTCCCCTTCCTTGTATTGATCAAAGAACATTGTCTCCTTCCTTGCATTGATCCAAGACCCTTGTCCCCTTCCTCGTATTGATCAAAGAACAGTGTCCCCTTCCTTGCATTGATCCAAGACCCTTGTCCCCTTCCTCGTATTGATCAAAGAACATTGTCCCCTTCCTTGCATTGATTCAAGACCATTGTCCCCTTCATTGTATAGATCAAAGAACATTGTCCCCTTCCTTGCATTGTTCCAAGACCCTTGTCCCCAGGCGCAATCCAAGGGGTTGTAGGGCACAAATTCACGTCAGAATAGTAGTTGCTCAAGTTGCAAAGAAAGGGAAATGGTTGAGAAAGCATGACTCACAGCTGACTTTGGTTTTCAGCAACCTTGTAATGAGGAAAATTGTACAAATCAAACAGAATTGAGACTATTGTTATTGGTCCGGTGCACTTCCATCATCCATCATTTTGCTATTATCTTGCAGTCCTTGTATGAAGGTACATGAAAACTCATACTATAAGGGTGAACAATCTATCATTCCCTCAAACTTGAGTTTCTATTCAATTGCGGCAACGTTTTTTGAAGTTCATATTGTGGTTACGAATGCTCCTGTGGCAAATGATAATTAATCTAAAATATTGGCAGTAAGTCTATATATGCTCATGAAAAATGTGCTTTTCTATTAGTATTGAGGATCACCCTTCAGTTACCTTTTAACTCTTGCATTGATGAGGCATGCGTCAGGAAAGTTAATGATGTACGGAAACATTATAGTATTAATTTTATTACACTTTTCATCGAAGGACTACTTATATCTCTTCCATGTGCCGGAAGGTGTAAGCATGTTTAAACGACCACTCTTTCAAAATCCAGCCTAGCGACCAAAATCCCAACAAAGTAGGCTAAGAATCCCTTTTCTTTAACATAATTTCATTTATTTCCAATTATCAAACTACCTGCATAATTTATGATACAAATTCGCTGCAAGCTCGACCATATTTTTGGCAGACGCTTTCGGAGTTTGGTTTGGCTCAAACTCAACAATGTTAAAGTAGACATGAGCAGTAATGAATCTAGAATATGCTGGTTTATGAACGCTAT
>SDVV010019189.1:0-13587 GCA_016164225.1 Gammarus roeselii | reverse complement strand
ACATTGCCCAGAGCCTTGACCACTTTCCTATCTTGATATCTCTTTGAGGTCTTCGTTGACTGTTCTTAGTCTAAGACGATGGAACGAGGTGCGTTCGGAAAGTGTTCCTGTATCGGATCACATTCAATCAATGCCATATTCCACCACATCTTGAACTGTTCAACCGTATAAAATATTTTGCAATGTAGAGATGACGAAAAAGCTACGTCATTTAGTCAACTAACTTACTCTGAACGAACAAAAGAATCTACGTGATGGATGGGAAATGAATGAATTTTTGTCTTCGATTATATGCGAGTTGTGGTGAGCGCCGTTAGAACTGGATGTGAATACCGGCCGTATTCACAAATATCTGAATACCAACTGTTACGTTTGTATGCTCTCCGCAATACCTGAATACCAGCCGTTACGTTTGTATGCTCTCCGCAATATCTGAATACCAGCTGTTACGTTTGTATGCTCTCCGCAATATCTGAATACCAGCCGTTACGTTTGTATGCTCTCCGCAATACCTGAATACCAGTCGTTACGTTTGTATGCTCTCCGCACTATCTGAATACCAGCCGTTACGTTTGTATGCTCTCCGCAATACCTGAATACCAGCCGTTACGCTTGTATGCTCTCCGCAATATCTGAATACCAGCCGTTACGTTTGTATGCTCTCCGCAATACCTGAATACCAGCCGTTACGTTTGTATGCTCTCCGCAATACCTGAATACCAGCCGTTACGTTTGTATGCTCTCCGCAATACCTGAATACCAGCCGTTACGTTTGTATGCTCTCCGCAATACCTGATTGAACACGTGCATTCTATTATGCAAAGGGGGCCGGAAAGCGGCACCAGATCCTTATTGCCCAATGACGACTGCGAAACATTAAATATGTGTTCCCGATTCCTTGGTAGGCCATAGATTTCTTGGGTGGTAGATTCTTTTACTTTGCCTCGATGAAATATTTAGCTATATTCGCAAACCCCTTCCCGTAGATAATAAAAAATAAATTGAGATCGACAAAAAACGTTGTTAATTCGACTAGTCATTTTGTTTATTATTGTTGTTCGTCACGCTGTTTAATCTGAATATATCTTTCAAATATACGAATTTTGCAGAACATCGAATTTTGCAGAACATCGAATTTTGCAGAACATCGAATTTTGCAGACTTGAAAATTAACGGGAAAAATAGCGTTTGGGAATAATCATGTGAATAGTTTTTATATAAGAGCGCATTTTCTTGGTTCACATTTTTCTATGCAGTGTTATTATTCTAACAACAAAAGAATACGTATTTCATGCATTGCATATATAAAAACAAGCGCTGGAAACTGATTACCGTTTCTGCTGATATGACTTGAGATGGCGCTGTTGTACCTTATGTTTTCCCATCTATAACGCCAGTGGCTCTAGCTTCAATTAGTGCACCAACATCTACCTAAATGATAGATTCTTTTAGACATTCTTTGCCTGAGTTGTCTTTTAGAGTATCCTTATTAAAAGTTCATTGGCGCTAGATTGCCAAACGAAGGCCTGTTGTCTCCTACTGATTTTCATTTCCAATAACCGTCAAAGATTGAGTTGTTTCTAAGTAACTGAATACCTTTGCAGCCTACATCACGACATTAAACTCCTCTGAACGCACAAATACAAACACAAATGAGATCATTTCATGAGAGTACAGACTCGCCTTGTCTCTTGCACAGCAACAAAAGCAAATCCGCCGGCGCTGAAGCTAACCATTTAGCTTCGTAATTGTGATACCGTTGGAATGTGGACGCTCATTGACGTTGGATGACAGGCACACAATTGCGTTTTCCTTTTTATTTTCCCAGGAAGGCATCGCACCTTCCAAAAGGTTACGTCGTGTGTGTACAGTCTGACAACAACGATGTATTTTTTTTGTCTTTTTCCGCCTGTTCGGTTGCATTACACGCAAAGTAGAGGCAGACCTTTACAAGACAAATGAGCGTTACTGAGCCATACTGTTTCCGAGACACTGCTGGGGTGGTCGCTGCTAGGTAGGTAGGTACAATATGCAGTGCACCTCGTCGGTAGGTAGCCGTTCATAACGCGCTGCATTTCACTTAAGATGATGGACAGCCCACGTACGGCAGCAGAGGGTATGCATGCATACCGCCATTGTGTTCCGGCCATTGCCCGTCGCAACGTATGAAAGGAAAGCTAGGGAGCCTTGTCGAACATGAGGTGCTCGAGGTGAAATGATGGCCCAAAAAAAGCGACGGCGAAGGAGGCTGCAGGAGAGAACACCATGTTGGTAGACGAGTACCTCGGCGAGGGTGGGTGCAAGGAACCTACGGGACATCTGCCTGTCCGTGTTGAGGATACTGTTGAAGAAACAATAATTCACAGGAATGGAAAATGTAAACCCTCTTGTGTTCGTACTGGAAGGTCTCTGGGATCTTTTTGAGTGGGCATTCCATTAGTAACCATGCAGGTATTTACAGGATTTAGGCATCACAGGTGTTCTGAATTTGTATTGTGTTCGGGATTAGATTAGATTTAGGGGGGTTCTACATCTCTATTTGATCGACGGCATCAAAATGATTTGTGAGTCCAAACGGACTGTAGCTTTGCCGATTACTGTTATGTTTTTATATTTCTCCCGTTTGTTCGACCATATTTAGCAAGCATTCCCGCCCATCTCCGTTGATCAGTGATAGATCTTCACAACAAGTCGACCGACTCTACTTTGAGGTGACATGGATACCAAAAATACAGGCTCCAAGATCAAATAAAATTAAAAACATTAACAAAGTACCCACTAGCTATGTGTATTCTGAGCCAGTGTAGGAATGTAATTCGATATAATAGGCATACATTTGCAATGCTCAGATGGATGCCGCCAAACCGTAGACTACCATCGAATTACATCTCTGTTTTACGACGCCATTTTTTTCTTGTGACTATTCCTCGTCAATATGGTCTTCCTTTCCTCCTTCGTGCGTGCCAGCTAAGATCATTGAAGAGACCGCGGGCGTAAAGGCCATGCAGCCAGCATCTCGAGCTCAAAATATTCCTTGCAGCTCCAGAGATCAGGCGCCGCAATCTTAACGTCGTATGTGGAAGTAGCGGCAGCCTCTCTTGGAGCCCGTGTGTGTAAATCGCCGAGCCCAGGTAATAACAGAGAGGCAAACTAGCATAGCAGCAAAGGTTGCTATCAGGAGAGATACCTCATTCTGCTAACTAGACGCCGGACAGCCGACTACCCGCCAAACGCCAGCCTGCCGCGCAGGCGCGAACACATCAAATGAGGCCGACTCCCGCAATAACCTTCGTTCCAACTGACCACCGCTGCTCCTCTAAACGCTAAGCGGCGCGCCCAGTACTGCGGCCCAACATCCATCCATTGGACGTGTGTATAGTTTGTGGATCTGCTGAAATATCCCTGAAATGAAGCGAGTGTTTGTGAGGACAGGCGGTGCTGCAGCAGCCTGGTCGGTGTTGGGTGTGTTCAGGGTCGGCGGTCTGTGCTTTTCTGATGAACCCTCTGGAATGGGTCTAGTCATTGCCGTAACAAGTGTAGCGGGAAAAACGACAGCTCGGGCATACGGTAACAATGGCTTGATGTCCCAGGTAGCGTCACGGTTCTCGCTGCCAGTTGCGGCTATCATTAGAACTCATACAATGGACTCCTATTAGGAGCCGCACAATGGCCTCCTATTAGGCGTGGAGGAACGCAAACTGTTCGCCTTCGAAGCCTCTGCAATTAGCTTTTCGAGTGACAGCATTCGGGGGATCAGATTGCTCTTCTCAACGATTGAGCTGGAGGACGGAGTGGTCGAAGTTTACCATGTCGGACGTAGCCAAACTAGTTTTGTTTCATCTCAATTGATTTGATTGAGGAAGGAAGATTTACGAACTGATGGGTTAAACAGGTGGAAAATCTATGTATTCTATTCTGGAACTTTCTTGTTATGTTGGAGTTGTTAAATTGCTGTCGGATTACTCTTTATTAACTTGCATATTCGTGCAATGGTCTCACTGACCGGCATCCGTGTGACCAAAACAGAGCTGGCGCACAATTTCTTCCTACCGGATGACTACAATTCTCGCAGTTTACGCGTGAATACCACGTAACAAATCAAGACAGTTTTACCTCTTGGAAACATGTCATTTCTCCGGAGCTTAATTGCCTTCCAGGGCAGCTGAGGCGAGTCCTATTGTTGCTGTTGGACGGTAATTGATGGTCCACTTCTTCGCTATCGATTCCGAGATCTAATGGGATTAGTCTCTTCATTTTCTTTATTTTATTGTTCAGAGACACGCAACAGCTGCAATCTCATCGCTGTTACGGCAGCAGCGGTTGCACTATGATCTTATTCCAAGTACGCAGGATTTGTCTCTCTCATGGTCATGGCGTCCGAAAATTTATACCCTCCGGTATTGTCTGGTTGAGTCTATCTCGCACACCATCTTTTAGTATCGTGCACCGCCATCTAACCTCATCGTAGAGGCCCTCCACCCTTTTTTCCCGCTATCTTCTTCTCAATCTTCCATTCTCCTTTTCTGTCCTGTTATCTCCCTCATCTCCCATAACCCTCCTTTTGGACCCTTCTCCTTCTTGCTCCCCAACCCCAGCCCCACCTCGTATCGAGTTGGCCGACTCTTCTCCCCTCATTTGGTTAGGGTGAAGAAATATCTCCGAACATAAATGAGCTTAGTCTTCGTCAGTGTCTGCTGTTCTGAAGATAATATTTGCAGCTTGTAAATACTTGATATCAACTTATAAGTAGGGGTAGTACATAAATTCAATTTCACATCTCAACAACCACTGAGTATTGTTTAAGGTATATATGTCATGACAAGAGAAAGTGTCATATTAAAATATTCATTTATAGAATACCTACGAAGTAAAATTAATATTCTACAGTATTTTTAGTAATTATGACATTATGCTGTTTATAATGACCATTAGTATAAAAACTATGAGTTGTAAATGTCTACGACATGGGATTGTTTATTTCATTTACTCACGTTATGTTTGACACACGAGTCACAAATGCTGAACCTAATTACAGAGTTAGCATGGCAGATTGACATGCGCAGGATAAAAACATTTCCATGATCGACTGAAATGTTGCTGTTGAACAGGTTCCTTCAAGTACTAGAAAACGAAGCATCAGTACATGAAACGGTAAACAACATTGAAAAAAATAACATTAAGTAATACAAATAGATGGCATGGTAAATTGCATATAAGAAGTAAATGACTATTCAAGAATTTCTTAACACTGCTCGCATACAAATTTCAATAGCGTAATTTTAATGTATGTTTACAGGTACCTATACTAGCACTCGTCCTTTTATCTGTAGCAGACGAATTACAAATTCTAGGATACCTGTGTTTGAAGAACAGTTGACCTTGTGTTGAGTTGTGGGGGAGGGGCAAATCCGCAGTGCTACGAGGATAATACATGGGGATATTTCTTAGGAAATAATTGTTATCAATGTAAGTTAATTGATTCAAAGCATTAAGACAAACACTACAGCGGATACGTTGATGATGTGACAGATTGGGAGAATATTCCATTGGTGAATTTGAGGCAAAGTGTGGTCTCGTATGTTACCATGTGATGTTTTATGGTGCCACGTGCTTGGCCAAGAAGGGCAGAAGTCGGGAAGGGATGAATAAGGCTGTAGTTCAATAGATTTTTTACGGCAGTTATTAGCAAATGTCGAATTTTGAAAAGGATGCAACACGGTTCGATTATTTTCCAGGCAACACAAGAAACGAGATCTTTCCAGTCAAGTCACGCGTCTACTATGATTTTATGAATAACCTGCTGGTTGTGGATTTGCAGTCGGTAAAATGTTTGAACTTGAAATATCAGCTTTTTGGCATATTTTTCTACAGTATGTTATTTCTAAATCACATTGCACTTGAGGCGTCAATTTTCCGCATACATTGGTTTGAATAACGGTTGTTACGCAATGACTTGAGTTGTATACGTTGGCAATGTGAAATTTCAATTCAACTTTTATAGCTGCATAAATGATTAAACGAAATTAGTGCTTTGATTGAGTGTGGAATCGGCATCACGTCTTGAACGCACTTGAATATTTCGGCCTGTTGCATGGCGTTATACCTTTCCAAGGGCGTAGTCAAGGTGATCCAAAAATATACAACGGATGACTGAAACGTCAGGTTTCACAACAGGAAAATTTCATAAACCGTCCCCATTGGAAATTTTTTGGCAATTAGCCTGACGACTTTTTGGTTTATTCAACTAGTAAAGGTTAGACAATTGCCGTAGGTGGCGTCTCATACCAACGTCCTTTGGAAAATCCCCCCAACACAAAATAATCATCCATGAAGCCCCATTTCTACACACTCCTTGAACGAAGCCGTTGCTGTACCTTCCATACACGTCCACCTGTTCGACAACACGAGTTGTTCTTTCGTGATGACACGCTATGCCATAGCAGAGGGTTGCTGGTAGTGCTGTCCGAGAATTAACTATGGTTGGTTTCATGGGTAACGGAGAGCAGGACTTGAGTCGAGTGTCACCTTTGGTGTTGTTAGTGGTTGCAGACATGACTACACCTTTGCAACTACTGCGCTGCCTTCTGGGTTGCAGACATGACTACACCTTCGCAACTACTGCGCCGCTTTGTGGGTTGTAGACATGGCTACACATTTGCAACTACTGCGCCACCTTGTGAGATATATGCCTTGTACAGTTTTTCAACCACTGTAGCATTTACAATAGCTACGTGATTGCGCATTGGTATAATAGCAAAGAGACATCTTACTGGTTCATCTGCGTCCACACTTCTTATATCATAACGTAACTACTCATTGGAGCGAATTTGTCACCGTGTCTGTTTGTGTAGCTCTCACCAGAGTAACTACACAACTGCTTATGGAACACTCCTCTAGCGACCCACTGAATAGAAGTTACGAAATCGTTTGAAATAATGGATAAGGAATGAAGAGAATAAGAATAAATTCTTGGAAGTATGAGGAGTGATGTAATGCAAGTGTCGGCTGGTGAGTGGCAGGCGATGTGTCTTGTTCTCGACTTGCCTTGTTGGTATGCTAGCTAAAGGTGTAGCTAACTCTTAGGACTTGTTATTAGAGGAACCTGGCAGCGGGGTGGGCTATGGAGCAGAGGGAGGCCAGCTTCTTGCTAAATCAGGATGAGAAGAAGGAAGTGGGGTGGTGGAGGTGGGAGGGCCATACAGATCTGGGGGAGGAGGCGTAGTGAGCAGGAAGATAGGTCGGCACACAAGCTACACGGTGCCCTGGTACCTGCGGCTAGCAAAGGAGGGTTGTGGGGGTAGGAGGTAACAGTGCCCATGAGTAGGGAGGGGAGGAGAGGGGGAAGTGTCAGAAAGTGAGGCGGTAGGTGTGATAATAACAGAGAGAGGTGTAAGATGCCGCAGGTGGTGTGGCATAGTGATGTTGCTTGGAGGGGTAAAATTGAGGGGGGCTGGGGCCAAGGTAATATCTATTGGGTTTAGGGGACGGGTCCTCCAGGGAACCAGTATGGCAGAAAAAAATGTTGCCTTGCTCTGACGTGTTACGGTATAAGACGTTGGCTTTCTTCAAGTAGTGTTTGGGGCCGATGCTTGTTGAAGTTGATCGAGGGCAAGATGGCGGAACTGCACAGTAATTTGTGATAGCTCATTGCTGCTTTCGGCTCATTTAAAACGTGCGATGAAGAGTCAACGTTTTTCTCTGATTTCAAAATTACACTCTTTTGGATACTTTTTCCTGACTTGAATAGATAGCATGGCAGACATAAACATTCTAACCACATTTCATGTTAAGCTTAATGTTCATTGTGGTGCTGAAGTGTCGGACTTTTCTGTTTCTGCATGTTCATCACGAATTTAATTTAGAACCTTATCGAGTGTGTATCATTAGTTGAATCATTATCGAGTGTGTGTCATTAGTTGAACCATTACGCGCTTAATTAAACCAAACGCACTCAACAGCTCAAGATGCCGTTTGCGTTAATTAGGCCCCGAATCGCAACCCTAACACGGAGTCAGGGCTCGATTCTGCAGAGGAAAATAGGGAATCATTTATCGGAGTTGTCGGATTGATGAAGAAACCAATCAAATAAGCAGAAGCATTATTCAATTCCCTCTGTCATCTAACTGTGCTCTTTTTGATCTTTGTACGACATCAGTAGCTGCCATAACTCGTTTGTGCATCAACTTTGCTTCGTTGTTTGTTGCCTTTATAATGCAATTACACAGACTATTATTTATATGTTGTATTGTGTAACAAACTTTACTAGAATAAAGAAGCTGCTAATAATGTAATCAAATATTCAAGTGCATTCTTCATGACCTCTCAGTTCTTTTAAACGTGACCTTCTGAGTGCCCGCTTGCAAATGATGGACGAAATTTACTTGGGTTTATCACACTTTTCACAATTGATGATACCAAAGCATCATAACCAAGTCTGTTTGTCTACCTTGTCAGACACCGTGAGTGCAGTACTAGTGAGATAGATTGTGTCCAAAGCTTCCCCATCATAATGGAGCCTGATAGTTTGTTAACCTGACTTGGGCTAGTGTCCATGTTGTCGTACGGCGCCGCCTTCTTGCACTCCGCACCCTCGTCATTACTCAACAGAAGCGTTTACTCCATGGTCCACCTACTCGGCTTTTGGTTGCGTGACAAGAAGGAATACACGTTTGAGGTCGTCATCAGACTTTCAAAGATAAGTGGGCGGTAACATTCATACCTTGTGATTACTTGCGCATCACTCTCTTACTCAAATATTTAATTCCACCCGCCCAACAATGAATAGTGGTAGAAGTTATTCTGTACGCACTGCTACTGTACCTATAAGGAGTTCTAAAAGTCTGTTCTCAAAAATGACGTTGTCTTTGTCTTTGATCTGTTGACCAAATTGGTTCAAGTTGGTACAGCTCCATCCTCTAAAAAGCACTCCAAAATATTCGTCTTGTTTGAAAGAGGGAGAACATGGGAAGCATGTTCTCGTGGTAGCACCCTTGGAGGTGCCTTACATGGAAACATGCATGACATAATTGCTGCCATCAGTGCTGGCATACTATTGGAGACACGTACGTACGAAATATACCACTTGTCGGGATTAATTAAGTTCACTGTAAGAAACATTATCCTACAGTCTTCAAGCCTTGACTAGATAGGCGCCGCGTTCACGCAGCGACTGCAAGAAGTCGTTCACGTAATTATCGGCACCTTTTAATCTTCCTAATGAATGGTGAGCAAAAACAAATAGCCGGCTGTGCCTTTGATGTCACTCTATAAGTTGTATTATTAAAGTTGATGGAGTGTACCCTGCGGTCATTATGGGTAGTTGGCCGCTGAGATCAAACACTGGTGGACTAGCTTCAAGTCCCAGTTCTCTACATGCGATGTATTGCATGAACACTGTATTCGCCTTTGCAATCGAGGAGAAAATCAGTAATTTTTACTTTATTTATATTTAAAATTGTTTAACTAGTACGCGCGTTTCGACAGTTGTCACTCTACTTGGAATATAGTTTTGGCTTCCATGTCAGTTACAACAACAACGTAAATATGTCACGAATGTTACGAAAACAAAAATATTTGCTTAATGAGATATTATAATTTGATCTTTCGTTGCCATCAAATTAATAAGGAAAACATACATATCAAAAGAGGTAAACATTATTATCACCGCTTCACAAAAATCGTTCAGATTATTATCATAAATTACTGCCTAATGAGCTGGGAATAATTCCTCGATGAGTTCGGTGCAAGCATTCAAAATAAGTTCACCCTTCTAATATTTAGGCCCAGTTCCTCTTAATCCGCGAACCACAATGTTGTGAGTATTATCATTAGATCCCCGCTAAAATCTCAATCCAATTATCAATATTTATCGGCAATACCTGAGACTTCATCCAGCAAGATCAGCCATCTTGTTTATTAATTTATTACGCGGCGATGCATAAAGCCTAAAACTGTCCAGATAATAACGGACGCCTAAAAGGTTGCCCCATGCAAGACATTCCGGATTGCGAAGATCGGAAAAGTTCGAGCCCAAGAAAGGACAGGTGGCCGCTGTCAAAAATGAGCAGAAGTTTGTTCACGACTTGATCATACGTTAGATCGAGGTCCGTGTTAATGCTATAAACTGAATTGCTGCACGATGCATAATTCCTAGGTTACATTTCTGTCTAACACCATTATTCCAAAGTATAAACCCATCTACATGCTAGATTGCTGAAAATTTATGTACAGTAGAAGAAATTCTCAACAATTATAGAAGCACTTGAAAAAAAATCTCATTGTTCTAAGTGAGCTGTAGTTATACGTAATTCATATTGGATTTGCATACTGCATTTTGAAGCCACTCCCTGTCTGTTCCGATACGAATGCTCTAACTAATAAGAGTACTGATCAAGTTAAAATAGGTGTTGACAAAATTTTTGTTTGTCTCCATTCAAGATTGCGCTTCGTCAATTTGTATATCACGACTGTACGCTTAATTCTAGATGCTAATTTGTTTCTCTGTGTCTAAAACGATACAGGCCCTCCGACCGTCAATATTTTTATTTTTCGAATCATTCGAGATAATCGTCGTGTACGTGTATGTATCTTTTAGTAAATGTTGAAAATATTTTTCTGAAAGAAACTAGTTCGTTCGCGCATGCAGACCGAGAATAATTCAGGTTGAAATCGACGAAGTAGCTAATTTTCATACGTTTTATTTTGATGTCCTTTTTCTCAATAAATTCAGATTTTTTCGCCGTTGAATTGTTTATGGAGGTTCCTGCGATGTTTTTTCTTTTCATCGTGATGTGTTTTCAAGAAAATTGCCTGTTAACACTATACTATGATTTTTTTATTGTTTTAGGAATTGATAAGCTTTGCGATAGATATATAGATAATAGATACTTAGTCACTAAATGATCGGCTGAAATTTTGTGTCCACGCGGTGTGGAGACCTTAACACGCTTCATGTAGCTCACATCCGGTTAGCATATGAATAAAGCTGAAGTAACAATGGGTAGATAAAATAATTGTAATATCTTCATATATACTTTCTTGAGATCGGCATTTTCATTTCACGTCTCAGATGACACTCGGAAGTTTCCGGTGGCACTGGAGTTATGGTCTCTTATTGTTTTGTTGAGTAATTGCAGTTCCTTGATGCATGGGCAACAAATGTGTATTTTTCTGCAAGTATTCTTCGACCCTAAACTTATCGCGGTGTTGGAACGGTTGAAAGCAGCGAAGACTTCTCATGTGTACGCAGAAGATGCTCGAGGGCTGGCAGCGTCGCTGGTTTAATTGAATTGGAAGCAACTGGTGCATGCGGTAAAAAAGACGCCTGCCAAGCGTTGCAGCAGTGGGAACTCTGCGTCCAACTTTTGTTGTGAGTGGATGTTACTGCTAGAGCTAATGCTATGTTGTTACTGATATTTCTACTTGCATGTTACCGCTACTGCTGCTCGGTTGTTACTGTTGCCTTTTCTTCCTGCACTGCTGCTGCTGGTAAGGCGCAGGTTATTGCCTGAGGATTTCCACGGCGTCGTCGGATCGTGTGGTGCTGCAGGGTGAAAATTCTTCCAAAAGGGCGCAAAAAGCACGCATTTTTGACGGGCTCCGTCTTGCTGGTGAGCGGTGTCACATATCTGTAGACTTGGAGAAGAATTTTCTGTGCGTCAAACCTGAGGTGATTGTGATTCAAATCTCTCACAATACACGCTAAAATTCGACTCCATTTAAATCCTATTTGTAGGACTCGTTATCACATCAGCATTATTTTGTTTGCGCCAAATAATCCGTGTGATCTTAGCTTCCGTGTTTCATTCTTACGTGATTGTGTTACGCATTGCGTCACCAAAGGCCTTGCATAATTCATAGAAATATCATTTATTGATGAATGGAAAAACCTCTTCAACCATTTTTTTCTATTATAACACATAAAAAATGAAATGGATTATTATTTACACTTCATTGGTGAGCGTGTCAATTTTACAGATTAGTTACCCAGATAGCAGATTGCTTCCATTGCCACATTTTTCCTACAGTCGTGCCAGGTTTTGCGCATATAAACTTTTTTGATGCGATCAGATGGTTTCTTTTTACCCCACAGCTACGAGTACGGTCGTTGTCTAAACACAACGTGCTTCTCTAGTTCCCCCGCAGCTGAGCGAGTATACGCTACCCATGGAGCGCTACGCCATCTATCGATACACTGCTCTGCAATGATTAACGGCAGAGTTCCGGTGGAGAAGAGCCCCATAATCTTAATCTTAAAATGCACCGTTTCCGAAAAGGTCCCCTTCTTTCTTTCTTCGTCACTGAGTCTCTCTCCGGCGTGAAAAAATCTCACTCGAAGCCATTCAACGACAACGTAAAGAGCCGTGTTACCGACACCAACCTCTCGTCGGGCAGCATCGCAACATACCGCCACCGTGGCGTCTTGTCTGCACGTGGCGGTACAAGACGCTTTGGGACGGGCAGCTTGTAGTCGGCACTGTCTGTAAATGATCGTTTTTTAGGGACATAGGCCACAATTCGTACCCATGGAGGGTGTTTCGTTTTTTTTCGTCGAAGACCGTCGCTTCTGGGAACATCGCTCAAAATGTATGTGCCTAAGTACTGTATTTCTCGATCACCTTTTCCCATGTTTTTTTTCATTTCGAATGAAGAAAGTACTGCTACGTCTGTCTGTCAATACTACCTATCAGACGTGAACGTTGTCACTGTCACTGAAAGTGCAATAATATTGGGCTGGTTATGTTATAAGGCCGAAAGGGTCAACGAACCCCGCGCAAGGACGCCCATCCTTTCTGTAGTGGCGCGCCCGGTTCTGCTCTTATCACGAACCGCGTGTCGTTCAATTGTGGAACGACAATCTGTCAACACCTTAATACATTACCCTACTGGAAAAAACTCTTCTGCATTCTAAAATCACCCAAAAGCCTAGAACTATCCTAAGTCGGCCGTCGTTCAATGTCAACAACCTCTATTTTGAGGAAGCTGCTGAGAAAGTCCGTAGATATGCTCCTGCCCAACCCCATTGGCCATGTTCGTCCGTGTGCCCATCACAGCGTCCGTCTGCCGGTCCGCTGTTTCCAGATGGCCGCCTGTCATTGGAGCGGGTCGTTGCTACAAATTTACAGCGGTCTCCAGCCGCCGCCGTCGCTCTCCCAAAGGGTTACTCCGCGAGTCATATTTCATTGGGCCGACACACGATCGGCCGACATTGTGGCAGTGACCGTCGTGCTATTTATTGCCTCCGCCTTGTGCTCCGTGCCGGCGCATACATATAATCCTTTCAAACATAAAATGACCGGAGTAATACATTGCTTATTTACCATAATGTCATTTACATACTCACCAGTACATACACAGGCATGCAGTGGCTTCTCTGGAACTCTTGAGTGGCTGAACCATTCAAGTCTTTGGTTGTATGATGATGCGGCACAGAAACGGCTGCTGGCCTGTGAAGAACAAGACGAACAATTTTGCAACGGCCTAAATTGTTATATTCTGAAAAGTTTAATAGAATTCAATCCAAAAATGCATGTCGCAAATCTACATCATGATTGCTTGTATGCCGGAACTTGCTTGAAAATATATCTT
>SDVV010019188.1:0-13587 GCA_016164225.1 Gammarus roeselii | reverse complement strand
TAGCATACGCCCTATTGCCTATAGTAGCATACGCCCTAATGCCTATAGTAGCATACGGTCTATTGCCTGTAGTAGAATACGCCCTAATGCCTATAGTATCATACGCCCTATTGCCTATAGTAGCATACGCCCTAATGCCTATAGTAGCATACACCCTATTGCCTATAGTAGCATACGCCCTATTGCCTATAGTAGCATACACCCTATTGCCTATAGTAGCATACGCCCTATTGCCTATAGTAGCATACGCCCTATTGCCTATTGTAGCATACGCCTCCAATGCCTATAGTAGCATACGCCCTATTGCCTATAGTAGCATACGCCCTATTGCCTATTGTAGCATACGCCCTAATGCCTATAGTAGCATACGCCCTAATGCATATAATCTCGATCATACGCAGATTTTTAATGTGTCATGGAGCACAACGAATTGTAATTCAACAACAGTTCAGTTGGGAATATTTTCGCGTTGCATTTTTTCTTCCGAAAATAGTGATGAAACTTTTACTCTTCCTGCACTTCTCCTAATTACAATATTTATAATGTTTTAAGTATAATATTACTAAATGAACAACATCATTATTTTATTCATAAATGTATTATAGTACTCAATGTTGGTTAAACTACCTTAAATCCAATACAGTTCATGATGTTTCATGGTAGGTAACTTTTTGCACAGCTAGATGTTCGAGCGCTGGTCCATTTTCTGAGTTCATCTCCACTAAGCAGAAATTAATTTCCGTACCGTTACCCATTTTCTTTGTACAAATACCGTCATCCATGAAAAAAAATCACAATTCAATACTCTGTCTCAGACAAATCACGTTTATGAATGCCACCAAAATATGCAACACTTATATCGCTCTCGAGCAGATCACGTCCGTCGTCACGCACAAGAGCGCGCTCAAGTGAACCAACCCAGGCCTGCCTGCCAGCCAGGTCGCATCACGCATAAACACAATATCACAACCTGGCATATTTTATCTGCCCGTCGCTGATACAGGGACAAATGATCATTTGAAACAAGCACTACTTTCAAGGAGACTCCTTTGGCGGACTCTCTTTTCAAGGAGACTACTTTGGCGGACTCTCCTTTCAAGGAGACTCCTTTGGCTGACACTCTTTTCAATGTGACTCCTTTGGCGGACTCTGCTTTGGCGAACTCTTCTTTCAAGGGGACTCCTTTGGCTGACTCTCTTTTCAATGTGACTCCTTTGGCGGACTCTCCTTTCAAGGAGACTTCTTTGGCTGATTTTTATTTCAAGGAAACTTCTTTGGCGTACTTTCCTTCCAAGGAGACTCCTTTGGCGAACTCTCCTTTCAAGGAGACTCCTTTGGTGGATTTTCCTTTGCTAATGTGGATTTCCTGTGGCGCCCTTCTTTTCAAGGATGTGTCCTTGGCGTCCTTCTCTTTAATGATATGTTTCTGCGTCTTTTCCTTCAAAGATGTGTCCTGAGCGTCCTTCCCTTCTAGGATGTATTATGGATGCCTTTCCTTCTGGGAGGTATCCATAGCTTCCTTCGTTCTAATGTGTATCTTTGGCATCTTCCCTTTTCGGGATGTATCTTTGGCGCCCTTCCTCTCAAGGATGTACCCTCGACGTCCTTCCCTTCAAACATGTATTCATCACCTTTCCCCCTCCGAGGATGTGTTCCTGACTTTTTTCCTTACAAGGATGTATTTTTAACGTCTTTCGCTTCGAGAATGTATCCTTGGAGTCCATTCCTTCGAAAATGTATTTCAGATGTCTTCTTTGTTGAGTATGTATCCTTGGCGTCCTTTCCTTTGAGGGTGTATTCATGACGTCTTCCCTTCCAAAGATGTATTCATGGCGTCCTTCACTTCGAGGAAGTATCCTCGACGTCTTCCCCTTCACGGATGTATCCATGTCGTCTTCCCTCAGTGATGTATCCTTTGCATCCTTATCTGCGAGCATATATTTTTGACGTCTTCCCTTCCATGAAGTTATCCATGACGTCCTTTCCATCGAAGGTGTGACGTCCTTTCCATCGAGGGTGTATTTTTTGACATTTTCTCTTCCAAATATGTATTCATGACGTCCTTCACGTCGAGGATGTATCTTAACGTAATCCTCTTCACGGATGTATCCTTGGCATCCTTCCCTTCGAGGATGCATCCTTAATGTATTCCACGTCAAGGATGTATCGCTAGCGTCCGCTCCTTCGGAAAAGTATTCATGACGTCTTCCCCTACGAGGATTTATCTTTGGCGTCTCCCCCTTCAAATATGTAATCTTGGCGTCCTTCCCTTCGTGGATGTATTCTTGACGTCTTCCCCTTTACCCCTTGCGTTTTTTTCTTCAAGGAAGTATCCTTAACGTCCTTCCCTACAAGGCGTCTTCTTCTTCATGGATGTCTCCTTAACTTCCTTCTCTAAAAGCATGTACCTTTGGGTTCTTCCCCTTCAAGAATGTATCCTTGACGTCCTTGTCACGTCATGGCATTCCTGCATCCTGCCACCAATTGGACCCACGCGGCTTTGATCGCTCAACTTCCTCTCCCGAGACGAGGCCGGTCCACGGCTGGTCGTGTATTGCGCTCCTGCTCCTGCAAAAACATGCAGGAATCCTGTTTCCTGTCGTCTTTACCATAGCAATACTGCACGGACTGCTTTCGTGTTGAGGGATGCGCTACAATACTGTTCGATATTCGCAATAAGGACAGTGTTGTATAAAATAATTAGGTTTAATCATAGGACCTTGGCTGATGGCAACCTAACTACACACGTACCGGTTGAAGAAAGATATGAATGAAGAATAGTAAAAATATTTCGTTTTATCAAAATATACTTAACATGGTAAAACTTTTGAGTCTCACCTGACACTCATCATCAGTACCATCAGGAGTAATAAGAAGAATCTGAAATGTGTGGTTCTATTTATCTGGCTATTAAATCACACGTAAGCAAAATACCGTATACCAATGTGATCTAAAATGAAACAATGCGAACGTTCTGAACTGCCGGTTGCAATTTTCAGGTCAAATCACTGTAGCAAATTAGAGTGATTTTTTCCTAACAACTTAGCCAATTGGTTAGCTTTATTCTCTTGCTGATATTTGATTAAATTTCTCAACTTGTTTGTTCACACAAAATGATTTGATCCAAGGTAGATGTGAGTAGAATACTGATGTGTAATTCCTTGAGCGCTTCACCCGTTCACGAGAACTTCAATGTAGTACTCATTTATTACTCGATAATATTGTTACATATATTTATAATGTATTATAGTTCTAAGCCATACTTTATAAAACACTAGAATACCACGAGTCAACTCGTGAATAAAGGATTTGTATTTTATTACCTATAATCGTGTTTCCTCCATCTTCAATTTACACCTTCATAAAAACTATAGCTATATTTGGAGTTATAGGTATGTCATTACACATCAAAGAGATGTCTCTACCTCCTTGAGGGTCTTGGCTATATCCTTAATACTGATAACTATGAATGGTATCAGTGTTAAGCCCATGGATCATTGAAGAAGTGTTCACAAGCAAACGGATCCTACCATAGACTCTGCAAAAAAAAATCGAAAATCTAACATCATTGGAAAAAATTCCTGACATTTTTCTTCCCTAGTATCCAACCCTTTCTCCCTCTTTACTGCAGCGTCTCGGTGCAGAATATTGGACCGATGGAGCTGCAGAGGGAGTCAAAAGAGTCTTTCAGCTCCTTTTGCTAATAAAATTTTCCTACGGAGCACAGAGTGGGCCTCAAAGAGGTGTATTCTTAGAGAACTACGACCCAGTCTATTGCAATCGGATCAAAGAACTCTTCTGCTGAACCACTGAAAAACTCCACTCCTATTCGATGTACATTTATTTTATTTATGACCCTCTTCTTCCCTTGCTCAGTCAGTCTGGGAAATGCGTCAACTCCCCACTTCGAATGCATGAGATAAGATGGTGACATTACACAACATTTCCTGTAGTGTTGGCGCGTTTTCTTTCTGTTCATTCTGGAAAAGATTGCGTTTGGTCACTTGTTTATTGAGTTGCCAAGTAAACGAGAGAAACTTGATTCTAGAATTCCTTTGCCAAATCTTATAAGATAAATCAAGTCACTGCCAGGAGAATCGGTTCTCAAAATCGGTAGAATTGAGAAATACGGGAGAACAGAGCAGCGCCCGCCCTGTATACAGAAGATTTAGAGACCAGATCTGCTGTCGTATTTTATCGAAGACAATTTACTATCTTGAGTTGACGTTTCGCGCTATATTGGTGAGTTTTGGAGCGTTTCTCATAGCGTATTTACCATAGAAGTTTAGGAAATAGCGTTGAAATAATCTGGAAATGAACGCACTTGAAGTAATTTACTGTGCCAGATAAAAAAAGACAATTGCACAAGGTAACTTGTTAGTTATCTCATTATTTGTAAATCGAATACGTGTGTTATATCCAGCAGCGGAAACATATCGTCTTCGGTTAGAATATAACAAACAAAGGAACTAGCGAGGACGTACCAGCAATTTCGTTGGTGACTTAGTTGAATGAACAGTAATTTCATGATTAGAAAAACTTCAGTCCTCACCAAGATTCGATCTCGCGCCGCAAGAATATGAGTCCCGAACGCTAACCCCTCGACCATCCAACACAACAGCAGCTGTGGTGCAAGCTTCCGTGGACAACGTACTATCATAGGTTCGTCGACCAATTCCTTTGTTTATCCCTATTGCAACACAATAAACGTACTTTTGATGTTAGAGATCCATTATCCCGTTTGGAGACCTATTAACTGAAGAGTAATCACATGTCTCCCAACGCTGACCACTCAGCAATCCAACACAACGAAAGTTGTAATTTGATTCATGTTTCGTGCGTCGTGCGCTTCAAATTGTTTCAAGTTTTTGCGTCGTACTCTTTTCGAGTATTGAAGTTTTTCCCGTTCTTTTACATAAGCCTCCCATAAAAATGGTTGGTTTGTTATCACTAACATCTTAAGCACGTTTATTGTGTTACAGGAATAAACAATGGAATTGGTAGTCGAACCTAAAATGGGCAATACCCACGGAAACTTGAATACAACTTCAGTTGTGTTGGATGGACGAGGGGTTAGTGTTATGTACTCTTATTTTTGCGACGCGGAATCGAATCTTGGTGATGACTGAAGTTTTTTCACAGATGAACTTACTGTTCATTTACAGAAGAAAGGAATGATACTTTCCACCCGAGGAAATCAACTGATTGCTGTTTTGTTGCGGTATTATACCGAATCAATATTTTGTTATGGTTCCTAGTGAAGAAATTCTCATGAAGTTCCAATATTATACTGTGAAAATTTTGAGATGAATTTTCTTTCGCTCCTGCTCATCACTGATTATGTGATGAGCATAATCAGTGATGAGGCTGAGCGATATTCTCGGCCTAGGGAGAGAAACAGAAACATAGTTTAGAGGACATACTGATTATGTGCCGTGCATATTCATAGCCTTGCGAGGGAAACTGAAATAAAGTACTCATCGGAAAGAATTGATATTGGCAGGTCCCTAATATTTGTGTTATTTCATCATGAGTTTGTATAGCAGTTACCAATCCAACTGAATTTCCCATGACTATTCGAGACGTTCCTAAGCCTGGTCGCAACGTTTATGAGGCGATGGTCGCAACGTTTATGAGGCGATGGTCGCAACGTTTATGAGGCGATGGTCGCAACGTTTATGAGGCGATGGTCGCAACGTTTATGAGGCGATGGTCGCAACGTTTATGAGGCGATGGTCGCAACGTTTATGAGGCGATGGTCGCAACGTTTATGAGGCGATGGTCGCAATGTTTATGAGGCAATGATCGCAACGTTTATGAGGCGATGGTCGCAACGTTTATGAGGCGACGGTTACAACGTTTATGAGGCGATGGTCGCAACGTTTATGAGGCGATGGTCGCAACGTTTATGAGGCGACGGCTGCAACGTTTATGAGGCGATGGTCGTAACGTTTGTGAGGCGATTAGTCAAATGACCAATTTTCCTGTTCACTCCTTTGAGTTTCTTGTTTCCTGTTCACTCTTTTGAATCCCTTGTTTCCTGTTCACTCTTTTGAATCCCTTGTTTCCTGTTCACTCTTTTGAATCCCTTGTTTCCTGTTCACTCTTTTGAATCCCTTGTTTCCTGTTCACTCTTTTGAATCCCTTGTTTCCTGTTCACTCTTTTGAATCCCTTGTTTCCTGTTCACTCTTTTGAATCCCTTGTTTCCAGTTTATCCTTTTGAATCCGTTGTCGCTATAATGACACTCTTTCTATGGCGAGGACAGCGTAGGTTACCTTGTATAAGATTTTCTGTCCCTGAACTCGTTTATTTTTTTGTTAATCGCCGGTCACTTGTTGTTCAGAATGTGACTCCATATTTAATTATTGGATTCTATTCTTAAGCACGACCTTTTTGTTTTTATTACAACCATTAGAAATAAAAAATAGGTTTTGTTAGCCGTAGGAAGTACAGCAATAAGCGTCATCTCAAATTGCTACCACAGTCTACAATTATATAAGGTATACTTTTTTGAAGAAAAATACGGATTAGTTCGCAACAACAACCTTTTTTATGTGGTTTCAATGCGCACACTTATATTTCTGACCTGATGGTCGCAGACCAGAACTTGTACCCTTATTGCGCACACACCTGCCTCTACCCTCACAATCCGTCGCTTGTAACCATGCTGTGTAGCAGACACCAGCTGTTAACCTCACAAACCACTGCTTGTACCCTTGCTGCGCACACACCTGCCTTTACCCTCACAATACGTCGCTTGTAACCATGCTGTGTAGCAGACACCAGCTGTTAACCTCACAAACCCTTGCTTGTACCCTTGCTGTGAACAAACTTTCTGCTAGTTAACCTTACTGTCCCTCGTTTGAACCCTTGATGAGTAGTACAAACCTGCAGCAAACCTAACGACCTCTCGCTTGCAACCTTGCAGTGTAACACATCTGTGGCTAACCTCACAGCGCCTCACTTGAACCCTCGCTGTGCAGCGAGGGTTCCTCACTCGCTCCTTTGCAATGTAGCACATTCCTGCTGCTACTCCCCTCAGTCCCCCGTTTGTATCCTTGCTGTGCGGCACACACCTGCTACTAACCCCACAGCCCCTTGCTGTGCAATACACACCTGCTACTAACCCCACAATCACTTGCTGCGCAGTACACACCTGCTTCTACTAACCCAGTCCTTCACTGGTATCCTCTCTGTGCAGCAAACACCTGCTGCTACCCTCCCAGTCCCTCGCCCACGCTCTGCTCTCCTCCTATCACGGTCATCCGTCTTAGACTAGTTAATTTGACACTCCCCGATACAGTGGCTGTAATATATGCCCTCCTAAATTATGGCAGGCCGACCGCCCCCATCTTGGACTCCTCCGCCAGGAGCCTAGGATCTGTTTGCACTTCTGCTTCTGTTGGTTGCTGTCTCTCGAGTATCAATGATGTCTCCTTCTCCCTCCTTCCTCTGCCATGATGGCCTGAGTGTAGGGTCTTGTTCTGGTCGGTGCCTCCTTCCTTAGTTGTCGCCTTATTGGACGTCTTGAGCATCGCTGACAGAGGATGACGGAGTGTCTTGCCTTGAGGCTTCGCGAACGCCATTCCTGCGCCAGCATCGCTTGTGCGAGTTGACTTGTACTTTGACTTGATGGATCAGTACGCTCTGGCCACCCCTCTGTTATACACTCGGTTCTAGTCCTTGCACCCAGTGATTAGGTATTGAACACTTGGCTGAATGATTTTCCGGATAATGTCGTGTTTGTTTTTGGTGCGAGCTGTGCAGTTGATGGAGTACTTTCTTACGGTACATTCAAACGATTGGTTTTATGTACTTATTTGACGACAGCGAAAAGTTGACAGGAGCGTTCGTCTCCGGACACAAGGCCCACTATTTAAACAAACTTGAACATCACAGTGAACAGTTTTGCAACGGCTGCTTAAGATTAGGTTCTCCAAAGTTCAAGTTCATTCATTTATCCAGCGATTGATTAATCGAGCGAGTTGATCAGAAATTGTTTATTGGTAGTGACCGGGGACTTTTTTAGGCGTAGATAATCCTAAAAAGTATTGACAACATAATTGTGACGTAACTAAGCTATTGTTTAGGATTTTTTATAGGGTCTTATGCACGGGCCAAGCTCGTTGATGCCTGTCAATCGTCTTAATACAAAGAGTTAATAACTGTTTGCTGTAACGAAACTTTATATTGGTCTGTTTTACATTGATTTTGTCGAGCACTTTTCCTATTGCATGTTGTTTACCTCCCCTTCTTCCCTGCGTGGCCTCCTCATCTACCTCATAAGCCGGGTAGAAAACTTTTAGGCGAGACTCTCAACTCGAACGAAGTGCATATGAAAAATTCAGTTATCTTTCCCATCCAAAGGTAAATGCTCCTACATGAGCACCTGAAGTACGGCCATTCAATGGTTACGTGTGTAAGGGCGAGTTCAAAGGCGCCCGTGCCTCGGCTTTACCATTCAATGATTACGTGTGTAAGGATGAGTTCAAAGGCGCCCGTGCCGCGGCTTTACCATTCAATGATTACGTGTGTAAGGGCGAGTTCAAAGCTGTCCGTGCCTCGGCTTTACCATTCAATAATTACGTGTGTAAAGGCGCCCGTGCCTCGGCTTTACCATTCAATGATTACGTGTGTAAGGATGAGTTCAAAGGCGCCCGTGCCTCGGCTTTACCATTCAATGATTACGTGTGTAAGGATGAGTTCAAAGGCGCCCGTGCCTCGGTTTTACCATTCAATGATTACGTGTGTAAGGATGAGTTCAAAGGCGCCCGTGCCTCTGCTTTACCATTCAATAATTACGTGTTTAAGGATGAGTTCAAAGGCGTCCGTGGCTCGGCTTTACCATTCAATGATTACGTGTGTAAGGATGAGTTCAAAGGCGCCCGTGCCTCGGCTTTACCATTCAATGATTACGTGTGTAAGGATGAGTTCAAAGGCGCCCGTGCCTCTGCTTTACCATTCAATGATTACGTGTGTAAGGATGAGTTCACAGGCGCCCGTGCCTCTGCTTTACCATTCAATGATTACGTGTGTAAGGATGAGTTCAAAGGCGCCCGTGCCTCTGCTTTATCAGATCACTCACGTGTCACTCCATAATACAATTGCCTCGACAACTGCTCGGCCTCCTAGTTCTAGGTAGTGCATTGGTCGCCCGTGCGGCCCGCAATTCCCCTCTTTTATTAATGTGGGCGGCTGCCTTTGGCTCTCCGAGTGATGCTCGGCCTGGTTCCGCTTCCGAAACTCCTGGGAAATCACGAGCCGCGTTTCATTTGTTGGGGCAGTCATAATTTCTCTGGGAAATTTGTGCACTTGCGTTTCTCAGAGGAGAGCTGCTGTAGGGAGTTGGTCGTGTTGTAGGAGAGTTTGTTGAGGCAGAGTTGTTGAATTTGTAGAAAGTATTTTGATATGTGTTTAGACCTACGCCAGTGTTGGTTGTTTAAACTTGCAGTTTTATGTGTTAGATAACAAAGAGTCGGAATATATTGGGAACATTTGTTCATTTTTTTCAGCGTTTGCTGATTTGAATTTAATAGATTCAAATAATTGATTTAAATAATTTGCAATCCATAATAATTTATTATGTATTATTGATTTAAATCATTTTTATTCAATAATATTCGTTTTTGTATTATTGATATCAGACAAAGCGTATTTTTTTATTGATTTATTCTATCTTAGATTGTATGAAATAAATCAGACCTGCGAATTATATGTATGTATAGACATACAGCCGTTTACCCCTAGTTAGGGGGGTGGCTAGGTTAGGCAGACACAGAGGGGGGAGGAGCCAAATCTCCCCGCCACAAGACCGCCGTGTCCCTGCCGAGGCTCGAACTCGCGACATGCAGCACCAGAGGCTGACACTGCAGTCGGATACGCTAACCACTCGGCCACGGCATATATACATGCATATAATACCAGCTGCAAGGGCTTCTTATCAAATCGTTTGATTCAATTAAATAAAAACGTGTGGAGGATATTAAAGAAAAAATCCACTACCCTGTTTTTTTCAGTTATTTTTTTTAACAAAACAACAATTAGGATACTACGGTCTTAATCTTCCAAGTTGATCTATGCTCGATTTATGATTATAAGTTTTGATTTTTTTAAATATGCCTCCTCCACTATTTTCTTCCAGTGCATCTCTCATCAGCAAAATTTAGAACCGGAAATCAAACAAGACTTAATTGCGTTATTAGAAGTGCTTAATTTAGATTTATAGAAAGTGCCACCGTGGCGTCGATTGTTGTGTCACTCAGCGACTCAACCCTATACGGCGTCTTCGTTCCCCGAAGGCAGATGAGGACAGACCTGAGAAGGGAGAAACTGAGTCGGCATCGCAGCCAGGCAGTCACAGTTCTTTTTGGCAATGATCTGTGCTCAGCGAGAAGCCTTGCGTGTTTGCGATAGAAAGCATCTCATTCTGATCCGGGTGAAATCCCTCCCGAAGTCGAAAATTATCAACGGAGTGAAACTTCCCATTTCGACTTGAAGAATTCTATCATCGTACGCTCGTCGTCTTTCCGATTCGTGCTGACGATGGGTTGCCTGCAGACTCTTGTGTCGGTAGGACGGAGCAAATAGGTGAAATACCCTCAAGTCAAAGAATGCTCTTTGTCCACTGACCGAGTACCCTTACGTCAAATAATGCTCTTTGTCCACTGAGCGAGTACCCTTACGTCAAAGAATGCTCTTTGTCCACTGACCGAGTACCCTTACGTCAAAGAATGCTCTTTAGCCACTGACCGAGTACCCTTACGTCAAAGAATGCTCTTTGTCCACTGACCGAGTACCCTTACGTCAAAGAATGCTCTTTGTCCACGGACCGAATGCCCTTACGTCAAAGAATGCTCTTTGTCCTCTGACCGAATGCCCTTACGTCGAAGAAAGCTCTTTGTCCACCGACCGAATGCCCTTACGTCAAAGAATGCTCTTTGTCCAAGGACCGAAAATCCACGAATGCTGATGTCATTTTTTGCCTCGTCAATCACGTTTGAACCGAAGACGGAAGTTCATGAATCAGTTATCGACATCTGTTGCATTTGTTATAGGCAACTGATCTGTAGTAGGCATTTGTAGAAGCCGTCTTTTATATGCATTTGCAATACGTATCTGTGGTAGATATCTGTTACAGACATCTACAATAGGTATTTGTTATATGCATCTGTTTTAGACATCTGCTATAGTTATGTTATGTGCATATGCTACAAGCATCTGTTATAGGCATCTGTAATAGGCATATGCTATTTGTATTGTCATAGGCATCTGCTATAGGTATTGTTATAGGCATCTACTAAAGGTATCTGTTATAGGAGTCAATATAAATGCATCTGTGGTCGGCATCAATTATAGGCATCTGTATTAGGCATCTGCGATGGGAAACTGTTATAGGCAGCTGTAGTAGGCATCTGCTAAAGGTATTTGTTATAGACATCAGGTATAAGAATCTGTTATAGGCATCTTCTATATGTTTCTTCTACAGGCCTTTTTTATAAGCATCTGTCGTGGGCATCTGTTATATGCAACTACTATAGGCATCTGTTATATGCATTTGTTATAAGCATCTGCTATAGGCATCTGCTATAATCATATGTTACAGGCATCTGTTATAGACATACCTCTGCTATAGGCATCTGTTTAGGTAACATCACAAGTAAAAATCCAGCATCTCGGCCTACTTGTAATCGTTTTACTTGTTTTAAATTGAGACAATCGAGTTGCGAAGGTTCCTCTCAACGCTGTCATTCTTCGGTGTACGACTCTGAACCTCTGACTATTCATTGGCTCAAGACAGACAGGCTGCTAAACAATATTTGCTACCTCTGCTCGATTTGTGAATATAATGGTTAGTTTGACGATAAATTCCTCTCTCATTACAACATATTCGTTTTCTGTATGTGCGCACAGGACATACTAAAAAATGGCATACATATGTGTTGTTGCAATTGCGACTACTGATGTTTAACTGATATACCCATTGCTCTTTGAAATGAACTTCGAGTGTACGATGTGTACTTCATTCATGGCAATGAATTACAAAATGAAGCAAAGCCTCTGTGTACCGACCTACTTGTCTTATTTCAAGGTTGAATGAATGGTTTTGCACTTATATGGTTTTCGTACGACACCACCTATTAGTACTAATCTTTGGATGTTTCTAATTGCGTCATTGGATAGGGCTAACATATTGCAGGGACGCCGAGTTTCTTGCCGTGTTTTAGTTATACAAACGGAAAAATGTTTCCTGTGTGTGTTTTTGGTCAAAGCTATGCGGTTCAACTTGTAGCTCGCATTTGTTAAAGAAAACCGACACTCGGACACAAGGAGTATATCCTGCCGTACACCTAACGTCCTACCGTGGCAAAACGGTGTCCAGCAATGACACCGGTCAGCATTGGTTTAGCGAGGAAAGAAGCTGAGACAGTCTCAAGTCAACATCGAGGGTCAGTGGCTTTCCATTCATGATCTTTTAAAACAGAAATTACACGGACACATGAAGCGCTCGTATTCGTTTTACTTAAAAACTAACCTTACTATCAAAAGGCAACCTATTTTGGACCGTAATCCTGTTGTTGTCTTCTTACACTTGTAAACACTTGTAAACCTCGAGCTCTTTTCTTTGCTAATCATCATAGTCTGTCGGTCATCATAGTCTGTCGGTCATCATAGTCTGCTGCCATGTGCAAGTTATTGGGCAGGACAATTACGCACCTCCCCTTTTTGACCGCCTACACCCTCACTTACTGCTGCCATGTGCAAGTTATTTTTTTATGCATGTTTTTAAAAATGACCCCCAAAAAAACTGGCCCTATGATCGAATATTACGCAAGCAAGAAGGCTGTCACCTCTGCTCTTGGTCTGATCTCGTATGAAATATTTTCTTGCATTCCCGACAGAACGTCCCCCGATGACCCCAAGAGCCAGCGGGTGCTGCTGCCCACCGGGTCCCTGTTCTTCCTGAGGGTGGTCCACTCAAAGAGAGAGGACGACGCCGGAGTCTACTGGTGCCAGGCCTTTAGTGACGTGGGCACGGCCGTCTCTAACAACGCCACCCTTGAGATAGCAGGTCAGTTGAGCTAATCATTAGAAGGCTGCACAGTCGCTTGTTATTGAAGGCGCAATCATAAAGGGCGCGCTGCTCAAGATGTTATGTTGTTTGATCAGTGACGGTCAGGTTGACTGCGTGCGCCGAGCCAAACAGGGGTCGTCCTCAATGACGCTACTCTCGTGAGTTTGGCTCTTGTGATAGCAGGGAGGTTTGGCTCTCGTGATAGCAGGGAGGTTTGGCTCTCGTGATAGCAGGGAGGTTTGGCTCTCGTGATAGCAGGGAGGCTTGGCTCTCGTGATAGCAGGGAGGTTTGGCTCTCGTGATAGCAGAGAGGTTTGGCTCTCGTGATAGCTGGGAGGTTTGGCTCTCGTGATAGCAGGGAGGTTTGGCTCTCGTGATAGCAGGGAGGTTTGGCTCTCGTGATAGCAGGGAGGTCTGGCTCTCGTGATAGCAGGGAGGTTTGGCTCTCGTGATAGCAGGGAGGTTTGGCTCTCGTGATAGCAGGGAGGTTTGGCTCTCGTGATAGCAGGGAGG
>SDVV010019187.1:0-13587 GCA_016164225.1 Gammarus roeselii | reverse complement strand
CCCCCCCCCCCCCCCCCCCCCCGCTTCCGGACGGTACCCATGCGCACTCCGACGGAGCTCCCCGATGACGAAACACCGCCCCCCGCCTCTCTCCCTTGCCCGGAGGAGAGGTGGTATGTACCTCTCCTCACCACGACGTACGTAGAGGGATTGGTGAGCTGCGACTACGAGGTCTACACCACAGAGCCCCCTAACAATCTGATCACGGTTCATGTGAGAGGCCCTAACTTCATTTTCTCCCCGGTGGACTTGACCAACACCTCGGTTCAGCTACTCGTCCGCAGGTCCACCCCTTTTCTGCCGCCAGCAGGTTCGAAGAAGCTCTCTCTCCAGCTTCTCAAGAGTGTCTTTGCGGTCGAGCAACCCTTCCATCGGAGGGCGACTGTCAGAGAAGACGGCACGTTCGTCCTAGAACGTATCTCAAATGCACTACCCAAACTCCTCGAGCAAATCAATACCACCCTGCCAACGGGTCGGCACCGAAGGACCTCGACATTCATCATGATGTTTGGTTCTAACAATTTGATGCCAGTTCACACACATCATGCCCTACAATAGCTTGGATGAGAAACCGGCTGGGTACTATGGCCTTTGCCCTCTGGATTATTTTAACTGGAGCCACGTCGAACAGGGGGTCTTCAAAACAAAATCTTACAACAAGCCAGTTACCCGAGAAGTTATCCCCTCCACTGACCAAGATGTTCTTGTTGCACCAATCTAAAATTTCATAAAACGGCTTACCCGCTTTATTCAAAAGCAGGTGACCATTTAGAGCACTTGTTTTGGGCCAAATAAAACTTCCAGACACATGCCTTTACGTGGTCATTGTTTGACCTTTCTACGTCAACGTTTGATTTATGCGCGTTTCGTTTCGACTAGGATTTTGTCACCATGCATAACAATGTTCGGGAATCAGCGACGGGCTCCTCGTCTTTCAACGGACGATTACATCAATTACCAAGGGAATGTTGAATGCACGATACACTTTAGTAGGGGATAGCCGTAGTGGGAGGGTCTAAGCCTCTTTTGCTCACGTCATAGATGGAGAAGAAAGCTGAAAATATAAGAGTTAGAACTATCATGTTGACGTCACAGGTGCAATGGATACGTTAAGCCACTCCCACTGCGGCTACCTTCTTCTTTACTATATCGTGGTTGACTCACTTGCTGGCCCCTGAGGACTCCTGGTGCGACTGTCCAGCAGTCCAACCAGTGGCAGTGGTGGTGTTATTAGTCACAGTGTGGCTCCCTGTAAAGTTGTTCTCCAGGTTTATATTCTGATGCAGACCTTCCACCGCGCCCCAGCAGCTCTGGTTCCCAGAGGAGAAGAGAGAAGGGTTCGGCTCACCGGTTCGGTTCTTTGTTTGAAAGAAATTCAGAAACGGTATTTTGTATGGAGACCCTTTACTGCTGCCGTAGAGGTTCTGCGTCTTCTGGTTGCCGTCTCGAGCGGTTGGGCGGCACCTCGCTACCCGATTAGAGGTGCTGCTGTAGGACAGGAAAGGCTGAGGCGCCTCACTGTTCTCGTGCCTCACGTCTGTCTTCAGGGTGGCAGCTGATGAGTTGACATCAAGATGAAATGTCGATGGTTGCACGTTATCAACGAGTGAAAAGTTTCTAAGGTGTTGTGACGCCACGGTGGGAGGAGTCACGAGGCTGTTGATGGGTGAACGAGGTCCGTGATGGTTGGTGCGCTGATGATGATTGTTATCCAAGTCAAAGAGCTGATAATCAGGCGCACCATCAAGCTGGTTGCTAGCGGCTTTCCTACCACAGAAGTCTTTGCCTTCCCTAAATGGGATGACAAGAGGGGAAACATAAGCGCGTTATAACGATATGCATTTAGAATATTTCAAGCTAATGACGCATAATAAAGTCTTAACACTCACCTGTCTTGAAACTGCCGAAGGAGGGCCATCTGTTGGGGTCCCCCGTCAAGAAAGCCATTGCTGTTGGCATGTCGGCCGTTGTTCCTTGCACTGCAGGTACTGAAGACAGACCGCCCACCGGCGCCACGTCCGCCGGCCTCAGCAGAAGCAGAGGCCTCACAATTGTTGGCTTCACGATGATGGTACGACACCGGTGTCTTGTTCGTGTTACTGGTCTTGGCTTGTGCCTTCAGCAGGAGTAAGTCGTAGTCGTGTGGTGGTAGAGGACGCTGCACGATATGTTGTTGTTGTTGTCGTTTTGACTGGGAATGAAGCGGTTGAAGGTATTGCTGTCGTTGCTGCTGCTGATCGTGGTCAGAGTACCGTTGCTGCTGATGCTGCAGAAGAGTTTGTGGTTGCTGTTGTTGAATATGCTGATGCTGCTGCCGAGACGGATTCAATTTGCTTCTCACTGCACTGGATACTTTGCTGTTAGTGCTCCGCAAAGCATTACTGTTGTTGATATTATTGTTGGGAAGCCTACAGAGCGCCTGAAATCATAAAAAGAATAGATTTGATTAGAGTGGCAGGGATTTCTAGGGCGTTGGAGTTGTTTATGCTTGACAACAATGCATTTGGAGCAGACCGGATGCCCAGACACCCACAGACAGACAGGGTGCATTTTTGGAATCTTACGGCCAGTGTAGGCCTCTGTAATTAACCCACACTCATGATAAAATTAATGAGGTCTCGAGGGCGCTTCCATGGATTACCAACACAAAATACAGATTGAGTAACCTCGCCAGCCATTCGTATGTCGTTACTTCACTACTCATCAGGAACCCAGTCGCAACTCCGTTCATACCAGGAGCTTACCCGGCTTTTATCACCTCTACCGCCTCCTAGACATCTTCCTTAGTTATGTTTGCAACAAGTCTTGCTTCCGGACCCTGCACCCGCACACCAGCGCCCACAGCAACTATGTTATCCTCTCTGAAATCACCACTGTTCATCAATACCCGGCCGTTTACATCTTTCACCAACTCCTCTACTCCGGTCTTCCCTTTCCTCACCCTTTTTCTAGAACATTTTTCTATGCCCAAAATTCTGGCTCAGCCGCCAACACCATCTAGCACCAGTGTACCTTTTAGCTCTCTTAACTCCTCGCTTTACCTCTTGTCTCTTCTCTCCATAGTTGTCATAGGCCACCACCGACCTCGCTTGCAACCACTCCTCAAAAGCTCATCTCTTCTCCGCCACCGCCAGTTTAACCTCATAGTTCCACCACTCATAGCCCGTTCGCCTACACCCGTCCACACACTTTCTTCGCCCATCTCAACTACGCATCTCTAAGCGTCTCCCACTCTTCATTAACATTACCTGGATCCTGCCCTCTCACACTTACATATTTCTCCCCCAACGCCTGCTGGAACTTCTCAGCTTTACTTGCCTCATTTAGTTCACTTACCTTCACTATCTTTCTACGCCAACTCTTTGTCCCCTACCGCTGCTTCACTCTTCACCTTCCTTTCACCAGTAGATGGTCAGACATTCTTCCGCTTTCCTCTCTCAACACCCGGACATCCAAGTGCCTTTCCACCACTTTTCTCGAAATTAACACATAAAACAATCAATCTTGAGAAATCCATACCCATGTGTACATGTGGATGTATTGCTTCTTGAACGAGCTGTTTCCGACCACCAGCTGCTGCTCCGTGCACAACTCTATCAGGTTCTCTCTTCTGTCATTTCTACCGGGAGCGCCACATTCTCCACAACTTCATTTCGAACTCTCGCATTTAGGTCACATTGAAATGACATCTACAGATACAGACACTAGGCCAAAATCCACCAGCAAGGAGGGGGGGGGGTGGCCGACGGCAATGCCCACCTCACAGTCGCATACCTAAGCCCTTTTGCGCAAAAGGGTCCGGCCGGGAACCCCGCAATACACCCTCCGGGTCATATGTGCGATTCGAGGTCAGTGTCGGCAGCAGGGTCCGACAGTGTGACTGGTTTACCCCTACCGCGTCATGGTGACCGGACCCCCCCGTCCACGACCGTCATGTCTCTTAACAATGTGCTTAGGGCGGGAACGCAAATCAGGGCAGCGTCCAAACTCATCCGTTAACAATCATTCTCCACTCACGCCTATCCAGTGCACGCTCTCTCGCAATCTCAACAGTCAGGTCTCGCCATCCGAACGCCTGCTTCACACCATCCATTCACCCTAACTTCGGTCTCCCTCTCGGCCTACGTCCACTGGCCTCTGCCTTCCACACCCTTCTCACTAATCTCCCCTCATCCATCCTCACCACGAGCCCGAACCATCTCAGAACACGTGAATCAACTCTGTCCTTCAACTTCTTTACCATCCCCGTTCTGATTCGAACCCCGTCGTTAGTAGACCTGTCTCTCAGCGACACTCCAGCTATGCTCCTCAAACATTTCATTTCGAAAACATTCAACCATCTTCTCTCCTCAGCTCTCACCCCCCCAAGTCTCAGCTCCGTACAGCACAGTTGGGACAACGACACCCTCATACAGCCCTCTCTTTGCTCTTATCCCCAACGTCATGCAGCTCATTACGCTCTTCAGTGCACACAACACTTTACATCCCTCCTTTACTCGCGACTTCACCTCTGTTTCCATTAGTTCAGTTTTCTCCACATAGGAGCCCAGATGCTTAAAACATTGAACTTCTTCCAACAACTCTCCGTTTAGGAGGACACTAATACAGCTCGCATCGGCAGTCCTTGAGCATCTCATTACTTTACTTTTACCCACGTTTTATCAAAGCTTCCTCCTCTAATACACTCTACCAAACTCTGACACCAGCCTGCATAGCTTCTCCTCTGAATCTGCCACCAGAGCCGTATCATCCGGAAACAGCAACTGGCTCAGCTGCCAACTCCGCCCATTCGCTCCCAACAGCTCCAAGTCACGACCCAGCACACTCGTGTTCACCTCCCTGACCACTCCATCCATATAGAGATTGAACAGTCAAGGAGACATCACGCAGCCTTGTCTCAGTCCCACTTTCACTGTGAACCAATCACTCACCTCGCTCCCCACTCTGACACATGCTCGGCTGCCAACATAGAAACTCTGCAACGCTTTCAGCAGCTTTCCGCCCACTCCATACAAACAAAACACTCTCCACAGTGCTTCCCCGTCAATCCTGTTGTATGCCTTTTCCAGATCCATGAAGGCCCAGAACACATCCTTTCCCTTTGCAAGGTACTTCTCACAGACCTGTCTCACTGCAAAAATCTGATCTTCACACCCTCTACCACTCCTAAAACCACACTGTTCCTCTCCAATTGCGCAATCCGTACAGTCTCTAATCCTTTTGATCAGCACTCTCCCGTACAACTTACCAACCACACTCAAAAAACTGATGCCTCTCGAGTTGCAGCATTCATTTATATTTTCTTTGCCCTTATACAGCGGAACAATGCAGGCCCTGCGTCACTCAATTGGTACCGCCCCTGCCACAAAATACAAGTTCAGTGACCTAACCAACCATTCGACAATCGTTAATCCACCCTTCTTCAGGCACTCGGTCGCAACTCCATCCAAACCAGGGGCTTTCCCTGCTTTCATCACCTCCACCGCCTTCTGTACCTCTTCCCTGGTGGTATCCGCCACAAGTCTTTCTACCAAAACTGGCATCCAGCACCACCATCCACAGCAACAATGTCAGCCTCTCTGTCATCCTCGACATTCAACAACTCATATGCTCTACGGAGCTGAGACTTGGGGGTGAGAGCAGAATGGAGAAGAAGGTTGAATGCTTCAGAGATGAAATGTTTGAGGAGCATGACTGGTGTGACGATGAGACCGGATCACCAACGACGTGGATCAAATCAGAACAGAGATGATGAAGAAGTTGGAGGGTGTGCAGCAGGCGTTAGGAAGGAGAAATTTGAGTGTGGAGGTAGCTGGAGAGCTTGCAATGAATAGGCGTTTTTTTCCCGCTACCCTGATGTGCTTCCCCGCCCTTAGCCTCTCGATGGAAAACGTGATGGTCGTGGGCGGGGGGGGGGGGGCGCGTTACCAATGACACGGAAGGGGTAAACCAGTCACATTGTCGAGCTCTGCTGCTGACACTGACCGCACTTATGACCCAGATTGAATGTTGCTGGGTCTTCCGGCCGAACCCTTCAACGCAAAAGAGCCAAGTTGCGTGTGTATGAGAGGAGTGTGAGATGCGCCTTGCTCTCGGCCACTCAACTTCGTGGGGGATTTGGCCTACTGACTGTATCTGTCTTCGGGGAGGGTAAGTCTTGGAGGTGATTTCGCTGCCAAATTTTGTGCTTCATGAGGGCCGAAAAGGTTGGATTGAAGCCATGGCCGAATCCGGCCGGTAGGTACTGTACGTCTGCATGGTCAAGTATTGTGATGAAGTGTTTTGTAGAAGCCTAAAAAGATGTGTATTGTGTGACTTTGAAGTCACGTGTAGCTGTTTCTATTGATGCAGGGTTTTTGCCCCATTCTGTTCTCTTGTAGTATAAAAAGTTGGCGTGTTTTATTGTGAATTTGTGATCAAAGTTGATAGTTGATGACTATTGGGAGATGGTCGGAGGACGTGTCTGAGTCAATTCATGAAGAGCGTGAGCGTCATTTTCAATAAAATTGATAAAGATTAGTAAGAAGGGTTTCTAGTGCGCTGGAGTAAATGTCCACAAAATCGTTAAACAGATACTAACAGACAGCATACCGTTATAACTCTTAAATACATTCCTTGTCCTTAATTAATCGTTAAAAAAATGTGTTTTGTATAATCAATACAAAGCATACTTTTGCATTGTGAATTTTAAATATTGTAACAGCCTGAAAAGGTAACTTCTTAGCACAGGATTATTTACCTGAGCATGCTGTGAGCCGTAGTGGGACAGGGTGGAGCTGGGCTGTTGCTGTGGTTGACGTCGGTAAGGTGGATGTTGTTGCGGTCTACCGCCTTCCCCTCCATCACTACTAATGGCGTCTCTGTTCTCTGATACAACAGACCGAGCACCAACGCCTCCAGCATGAAAAAGCGCTGCAGACATAGAAGCCGCTGGGTCGCAGCACACATTGGCAGTAAAACAAGGCCCTAAGGAAAGACAATAAATTTGTGTAGTGTGAAGTGTACTGATACAGTACGTCACAGGAGCTGCTTGGTCGCCTACACATTGGCAGTTACACAAAGCCCTATATTAGATTAGAGTGATAAGGCTTTCCCGCACACTGGAGTCAGACAGAGTCCTCCTGGCGCCGAAAGTCAAACCATCAAGCAGTGCTGTATCAAGTAAGTCATTTTTTTCCAATAGGTTAGAGTTAGATTTACTACTGCGTAAAGTTAATGGTATGTACGGGTGCCACATGAGGTACAGGAATTCCTCAAGTGCCGATGCCATGTGGTCCCAGCACAGCCTGCCTTAGAGCTCCAAGGATTCGCAATCGGCCTTAAGGTGCCGAGACTACGCGCCCAAACACCTGCTGAGGAGGTACATGAAGAAGCGACAGATTACGTGGGTCCCATGCATGAGATCTACACTAGGTGTAGGATATTTAACGCATGAAAACAGCAGGAATGGAAATAATAAAAAGGAGGAGTATGAAAAGGTTGCATGAAAGAAAGAGCGCAACTTGGCTGTTACGAGCCACCCGAAAGGAGAATAGTAAGGACCGGTGTTTGCGCGTTCGAGTGTGCGAGTAACGACTACTGGGAGAGTTGTTGAGAAGGAGTTTGAGATAAGCTGAAGGAAATTTTAACCAAACATAAGATGCAAATGAAGTAAATAAAAGTTAAGAAAATTCAGGATGGGGAAGAAAAGGAGAGATAGTGAAGGGTGAAGAAGAGAAGAGTTTGAAGGTAGAGAAGGGTGTTCACCTCCCTCTTCCCGGTTGAGCCGTGACTCCGTGCGGCCCGTGAACCTTACTGATGCCTTGGGGAGGAACAAGACCCCTAAAGAAAGACAATATATTCATGTAATGTAGTGTACTGATACAGTCATAAACACTCACAATCCTGATATTTAAATTGGGAATTTACATAATTGAAAAATTTGCTTTAATGCGAGACACGAGATTAATTGCATTTTATGCGATATATATACCTGAAATTAGTGCTAAAACGAACCAGATCGTGCTTCTCTAGAATACCATCTTGTTAGTATGAGGATGTTGTTGTCCCAACTGTGCTCTACGGAGCTGAGGCTTGGGTTGTGAGAGCAGAGGAGAGAAGAAGGTGGAATGTTTTCGAGATGAAATGTTTGAGGAGCATGGCTGGAGTAACGCTGAGAGACCGGATCACCAACGACGTGGTTCGAATCAGAACAGGGATGGTAAAAAAGTTGGAGGACAGAGTGGATTTGCGTGTTGTGAGATGGTTCGGGCACATGCAGAGGATGGATGAAGGAGATTGGTGAAAAGGGTGATGAATGCAGAGGCGAGTGGTCGCAGGCGTTAGAAAAATAAAGGCATGAATGTGGGAGTAGCGAGAGAGCGTGCAATGAACAGGCGTGAGTGGAGAATGGTTGTGAATGGTTGAATTTGGCGCTGCTCTGATGTGCTTTCCCGCCCTTGGCATCCCGCTGTCGGGATGGTCGTGGGTGGGGGGGGGCGGCCATTATGACGCGGCGGGGGTAAACCAGTGAAAACTGACGGGCCCTGCTGCTGACAACGGATCCTCGGACTGCACTCGTGACCCAGAGTATATGTTACGGGGTTACCGGCCGGACCCTTCAGCACAAAAGTGACAAGTTTTGTGAGTGTGAGCGTATGAGGCGCGCCTTGCCGTCGGCCATTCCCCTTTCTGGGGCATGCGGCCTAGTGTCTGTACCTGTAAAGTACCTAACGTCACAAATTGCAACGAAATTTCTACTCATTATCCACTTCCAATTGCCTGATCACGGACAAGGGAGAGTATGGGATAGGATCCCGTTTGAAGTTCTACCTCCACATAAATAAAAAGTGCCACCGCCTACCTGGGAGGGTGGGGCCACGCGCTGTTCCGCCCACTCGCAAATTGGTGGACGTCGTTACTACTGCCGCATTCCGCTTATTGGACCCAGACAGAAGATTTTGGTGAGTGTAGCTACGAAAATTATCCCAGTAGTTGTTGGCCCGTACTCCAGGTAATACCTGGGAATGGAGAAGAATAAATCAACACGTCGCATGTTCATCAGGGAACATTAATCCAATATGTTCTCAATTATCAGTCATGAGGAGTTTGAGGTCAACAAAAGTTTGCCGCCATTTTTGTTAGCCCAATCACCTGGTTGTTAAGTACATCATTGGGCGGGGGGGAATCATGCAGCAAGGCCATATCATCCACTTCAACGTTCTCTTTCATGATGCCTTCGGTGTCCTCGTCTCTAAAGCTGTCCTCATCAGGCGGCGTCCAATCGTTCGTCGCTAGCGCCTCTAAGTCCCTCATCTCAGCCCCAATCGAGGGCTGTTCCACCAGCCTCTGGTATTGGTTGTCTAGGCTCTCCATCAAGCTGGCCGTCTGGTCATCTAGATCCAGCAGCTCAGTAGAAGACGAATGCAGCTCCACTAGAATTTTTTTTTCGTCGTCATCATCATCTTCTTCCTCCTCCCCATCTTCATCGTCTTCCATTTCTTCCTCGTTGTCCTCATTTTCCTCGTTTTCTTCGTCGCTGCGGTTTTGTATGTTCAAGTGAGGTCGGGGGCGTCGTCGTTGCGCTGAGCGTGATGCAGCTCCCCGAGATGGAAGAGCGCAAGCTGAACTGGAGAAAGCATGAGGCGTTTCACCTTCATCAGGGTCACATAATGCGTCAATAAGAGCTTGTGCTTTTTCACAGAAGAGGTCAATGTCACAATCACCGTCAGCGTTGTTTGAGAGGACCTGGTTGTTGTTCCCTCTCTGGCGGTAAGATCTAGAGCGACGTGGCCGAAGCTTCTGGGCATCGATTAAGCCACGTTGCCAGGTAGAGGCTTCATCGGAGGCAGCGGGAGCATCATTCTCGTGAAGTTCTGCTGGCATGTGCATAGCTGAGTGACGGTTAAGATCATCCCTTAGTTCTTCGTAAATAGAAATTCCTTGAACCAACAACCTGGATGTGTTATTTCGCTGGACGATGTTCATGTGGTCCAATTCTTCACTCGTCTCAAAACCAACGTCGTTATTTAGGTTTCCATCGTTGGTGTCAAAGAGATGTTGAGTTTCTTCCTCGTTATTTGTAATATTCATGGGCCAATTTGAACAGGTGTTATTCTGGAAATTAGAATCATACTCGTTAGAAAAAGGTTTTTGTCCGGCATCATCAAATTCTTCATTGAAACGATCAACGCTTCCTGGTGCTTCTGTTCTGGCGGTCCTATTCCTGAAATTTTCCTCTCGTTTCCCTAAAACCCTGTCGCCGCCGATAGTACTTCTCATAGCGGGCGTCCCTTCCAACTCAGGGCAGATGTTGCTGCTGTGAAGCATGCGTTTCTGGTAGCGTTTAAACTGCTGAGGTTCCATGACGAGATTCTGGTTGCGGTAGAGAAGTACGTCCTGGCACGCCACATCGTGCAGCAAGGTTTGCTGGAGTTGCTCTTGTTGCGACTGTGATGTTGTGATCTGGGGCCCAAAGGCGCTGCCGGAGAGCTGATCGTAGATGGGGTTTGTGACCGTGAGAAGTTCAAGCGTTTCATTGATGTTGTTACCAGCGCCGTGTAAGCCGGTCACCTCACAATCCAAGGCACCTAGGCCCGAGTCATCAGGGATTGTCGTGCCAGAGTCCAATCCAGCGATGCCGGAGTCAACAGAAGGATCTACGGAAACCGTCAAAGGATTGCGAGACAAATTCCTGGCACTTTCAAACTTTTGTCGGAAAGACAACGGATTACAATTGTTGTTCCAGCGCCGATTTCTGTTATCAGTTGGACCACTAACAATGCGATTATTATTCAGCGGTACTTGACCGTCATTGCAGTACAAGGACTGCTGCCGCTGCGATGACGACGTCATGAAGTTGCTGCTGTTGCCGTAGGCGGGTGGGGGAGAGGAACAACCGTTGTTAATATCTACGGAGTAACCGGCAAAGAAGTTGTGATGAGGATGATGCTCCCTTTGGCTCCGGTGTTGGTGAAGAAAATCATCAAAAGATGAGGAAGATGTGGTAGCAGCTCCTGCATCATCACCACCACCATCATTGAAGTTAAGGTGATGAAGGTGTTGTATTGGTGGCTGAGGCTGAAGACGAGCGTTGTGAAGCAGAGGTTGTTGGTGCTGTTGCTGTTGTAGTAACGTAGATGACGGTTCAAAAGATGTAATGGGTTGATGGGTGTGAAGCTGCTGCTGCAAGATCAAGTTGTTACTATGGTGACGAGTAGCTGAATGCTGGTTCACGAAGAGCTGCTTGTTCTGGTAGCAGTTTTGGCAGAACGGTTGCATCTTGGCTTCGTTGGACAGCCTCTGCTCCAGCAACTGGGGGCACAAGACAAGCGTGTTAATAATGGCACCAAGTCTAATGAGACTGCACTTTATTCTCAGGTGTTCATTTTGCCATGCCTCAACGCATCGGACAAACATGATGATAATGACTGTAAAGAGGATGTGATTTTCCAAATTGAAACTGGCCTTCCCTCAGTTATAATGTAGCAGCAAATAATGCATCTAAGGTGTGCTTCCGTTGAAAATATCGCTTCGGAACCGAGTGGGAAGTAACTTTAAGAATAAACCATTCCTAGTTGATTATAACTGGATTGGATTTCAAATATTGGAAGCTGAATGTGAGTCGAGGAACTCTTGAAGAGACTTCCGTAGAATACTGAGCAATCAGAACCGGGTGCTTGAGTGGGCACAAGAATACCAAAAAGGCATTTAAATCGTTGAAGAAACGTAACAAGACATGAGAGGTTATATTGAATAACACAATAACACTTCATGTATCTTTTGATTCCCTGAACAAAAACCTAATTTAAAATAGCGCTGAACACCTATGAGATCAGTAGTCACACCCTCCAGAGCAGTTCAATCTGGTTTGACCTCGATCGAGGAATATCAGGAACACGCGTCGGTTACTGTTTAGATGAGATTTGAGTGACCGGAATTGCTAGTGCGTTGAAGTTACCATCTAGTTCCCATAGCGGAGGTAGTTAAGGAGCTCCTTTTTGCAAATGAATGAATGGATACGGTCGTAAATGAAAAAATGCCTTTGGTAGGAACATTATGTCATCATATCTCCTCAAACGAGTAACATTTTACGAGCCACTCGTACAAGTCATGTCATGACAACACCGTATCGGCAGTCATCAATAAGGACTGAAGGGATGCAAACGAAGCATCAACACACGGCAGGAAACAATTTAAAAAGGTTAGTCTGATTAGAAGACGATAGACTAGGTTCGAATTTCTCGAACACGACACGAAACTATTAAATTGCAAACGCCACTAGTTCCTGAACAATTAGGCTGTTTGATTAGATTAGAGTGTCAAGGCTTTCTGGTGCACTGGAGTCAATATCCTTCTGGCACCGAACTTAGGCCGTTTGAACAGATCAGATTAGAGTGACGAGGCTTTCTAGCGCACTGGAGTCATCGCCCTTCTGGCGCCGAATGTCAAACCAGCAGACAGTGCTGCATCATGATAGTTTTTGTTTTTATTCTTCTTTTAATGTTCGAGTTAGGTTTACTACTGCGCAAAGTCAAAGTCCTTTACGCGGCGAACGTCTATGGTATATACGGGTGCCACAGGAGGCACAGGAACTCCTAAGATGCTGAGGCTATATGGTACCAGCACTCCTCAGATGGCAGTAAAGAGGGATAACACACTTCCTACCCTGCTTCAGAGCCCCAAGGATCCGCAGTAGTCCCTAAGGTGCGGGCTACGCGCTCCAACACCTGTTGAGAGGGAAGATGAAGAAGAGACAGAAAACGGGGATCCAATGCATGAGATCTACACTAGGTGTAAGGAATTTCACGCATGAGACCAGCAAGAATGGAAAGAAAAAGAAGGAATAGTTGTAGGAAAAGGTTGCATGACAGAAAGAGTGAAACTTCACTGTTCTTTTCCACCGGAAAGGAGGATAGTTAGAACCGGTATGTGAATGTTTTGAGTGTGCGTGTCTGTTTGTGCGTGCGTGTGTATGTAGCGACTATTAGGAGAGTTGTTAAGAAGGAGTCTGAGACTAGTTTAAGGAAATTTGGACTAAACGTAAGATGCAAATGAGGTAAATAAAAGTCAAGCAAATCAGGATGGGGGAGAAAAAGAGAGATAGTGAAGGGTGAAGAAGAGGGAAGTCTGAAGGGAAATAAGGGTGTTCACCCCCCCCCCCCTCTTGCTTGGGCTGTGACTCCGTGCGGCCTGTGACCCTAACAGATGCCTAGGGATGAGGGGCTGTTCGAACAAAGAATTGGTTAAATGATCAACGTGAACAGCAATCGTGTGAAAAATGTATGCCACAAGAATGTTCTTTGAACCAAATACAGATACAGACACTAGGCCGCATCCCCCAGAAAGGGGGGTGGCCGACGGCAAGGCGCACCTCACACGCTCACATTCACACAACTGAGCCCTTTTGTGCTAAAGGGTCCGGCCGGTAGCCCCTCAACTTACACTCTGGGTCCCGAATGTACCGAGGAACCGTCGTCAGCAGCAGGGCCCACAGTTTTCACTGGTTTACCCCCGCCGCGTCATAATGGCCGGGCCCCCCCCACCCACGACCATCCCGACAGCGGGATGCCAAGGGCGGGAAAGCACATCAGAGCAGCGTCAAAATCA
>SDVV010019186.1:0-13588 GCA_016164225.1 Gammarus roeselii | reverse complement strand
ACGAACGAAAGATATTTCCGGGGTTGCGGTGGCAAACTGAAAAGAAACCCCAGATGTGCCTCACGTTACACAAGTTTCCCGTTTGACTATAGCAACATGCAGTGGCGTTAATTTTCAAAGAAACGCTTGGCGCAGAAAAATTTGCGTAAATGGAAATTTCTCATCACAAAGTTGCATATGACGTTTGTAATTTTTTTTAGTATGTTTGTACTTGGGGGGGACTTGGAATAAAATACATTTTGTGTAAGAGAGTCTGACATGTTGGCGTTGCCTCAACAAAAATATCTCATGCGTTATGACTTCACATTTTCCAGGAATTTACAGTCTTGTAGTTCGACACAAGCTTTAGCGGCAAGACATTTTGCTCGCTAACTTTGATGAGTTCAATTTTGTTGACTCTAATATCTTGGTTATCTTCCATATTCATAAAAGCGTGACATTTCTGCATCCACTCCCTCCCACACATGGCCTTCATGAATCTCCCAAGCCTCGCCAACCCCCCTTCCCCCTTTCCGCTACGAGTCTTTGCCCCCCTCCCCCCCATTAATGCTCTTCATTGCCAGTGCACAGATATCTTGATAACTTCCTTCTACCCACACAGCCCAAGAACGCATCCACCCCCTCATAATACGCCCAATGCTCAGGAAGTCATGATACCTCTGCTGCAATTGCCCTGTTTCTCTCTTATCCGAGCAGCAAAATCCCGATTGAGCCCATCAACGATTGCGGCGATGGGCAAAACTCGTGAGGAACAAATGACATTGAGACATTATATCGACCTAAATGACTATTATAAAGTTCAGATATTGTTTTCATTATGCTAAGCGGTTATTTAATGGAGAAAACAAATTAGGAAAATGTCATTTTATTCCCTTCAACAATACCCTGCCATTATGCAGATAAATGATCTACATAGAAGTATCCTTGATGTCATCAGTACAATCCGCAGCTTAGTTTCACTTAGCAATTTCATCATCATTGCGGTAAGGCCCTTCCTGATCGTAAGGGTCGAAGAGAAAATTAGCTAATAAAAAAATTCCACTTTCATACAGATATCTAACCACGTTAGAGATATTAACTGAACCTTGTGCTTTACCACAGGAATTTAATATTGTTTGCATTGGTGGATGTTCCATTTCTCTTGGTATATACCTAATTGGTGCAACGATATCACTGAAGAAAGCTTTGTGTGTAAATAAAATTGTGCATCGGGGTTCATAAACGTGCACAGATATTATGTTAGGTCATAACGCAAAATATGAGGGCTTGAGGCTCTGCCATGTCCTTTTTTACCATCAATTCATTTATTTATGTTATTCGTTTTCTATAACTTTTTTTTGCCTTAACAGGTATCCTGCCTTTCAAGCGAGAAGCCTTGATAATGACCACAGAACAAATACTCCGCTACCGAGCATCGAAGGGACCGTCTTTACACTTGGTGTGCTGGCGAGGGCAGGGCCCATTGGGTGTGCTGGCGGGGGCAGGGCCCAACGGACGATTCAGGATCAATGGCTCCATTCAAACCCAACACTCCTCTATATTTCGAAAGTATGGCCCTCCTGTGTGTAAGGCAAACAATCACCTACGGTAATTAAACCAAAGAAGACTGGATTAGTTAAATTCAGTCTGTTGATCCAAATTTACTGTGTCCATGGAACTGATCATTTCATCAAAGAACCTAGGTCCAGAAACTTAGGTTGTTTGTGTATACCGTCTAGGTCCACAAAATTAAAACTGTTCACCCAACCAGCCCGAATCAACCAAACCAGGGTTGTTCGTTAAGACAGGCTGCATCTACGAAAAATTGACTGTCAGTTCAACCCGCGTGTGTTTGATATATCCTCTGTGTGATATCAGAACTCTTGAAGCGAGGCACCACCTGTCGATTGGATATATTAGAAATAGTAAGTTGTTCCGTCTCTTTCTTTGTTCCTAATGTTAGGGACAATGCATATTGAGATGAGAGATAAAGTCAAGTGGAAGATACCAACTCGGTTGTTTTGTTTCACACACATAATCATGTGGTGAGGGGCTCAAAGCTGTTATTCTACGGTGAATAATGATAGAAATAAGTATCTCATAAGATCATTCTGAATTGATAAAATGAACAAATTTTCTAGCGGTAACTGTTAAACAACGTGACGAACTATGTACAGTCATTTCTTAGTATATGATATTTACTCCAACTTCAATCGGTAAAAAAGGCATTGCACGCCAGTCAAATCTGACAACCAATGAACAACGAAGACAAAATATGCGAATATATTTTGTTTCCAACATAAAACTTTTAGGGTAGAGCATTTTGATACAATAAATCGACCATGTAGGCAAATGAACTATTTTGAATTAAAACACTTCAACATCGAACAATAAATATTCAACTTTGTATTAAACTGTAAATGTTCCTTTCCATAGGATAATGTCAATTATTTGTACTGACGTCACCTCCCAACGCACCTTATATTTTCCAATCGCCGGGAACCATAAGCTAGACCGACTACTAGAAATGGCTGATCCGTACATCGATATACTCATGATTTGGGAACGAGAAAAAGACTCAGAGTAGAACAGTGACACGATTGAAGGTGGTAGTTGACAAGAGTAGTGGCAGTGGAACACAGGCAAATGGAAATGGACGAGCAGGCAGATAAAAATCAGATAGGAAGGGCGTGGGAGTGGGACGTATAAGCAGGTTATGGTGATTTTTTCCGAGAAACACAAGACAGCTAACGGAAACTTCCAACTGGTTGAGCCCTCGATATGTTATAGATCATTCATCAGTCAGATATACGAATGAAGAAAACAAAACCACTTTTAGATTTGTTTTTGTTTTACTGCGAATAGATGTATAGTGTGACCAATCAGTTACATGGATGTTTCATGAACTCGAATGGCAGTGTTGGTCAATTCTTATTGAGGCCTGCTTGGCGAGGCAACTTGTTTGCCTGCTTGACTCAAACAGCTCAAACAGTCTCCAGGATAACTGGTTAAACTGATCTGCAAAGCGATCAACACTGATGCAGTGAACGAGGTTAGAGGAAGTGCGACCAGTTTGCATCCTATGGTAGGGGCAGGGTACTGGGAATCAAAGTTTTCATAGCCCTGACGTTTAGTGATAGACTAAAATACTAAGAAACTGGCTGTCTGTGAGAATGACGAGGATTCATCGTGAGCAAAGAGTAAACTTTACTTCAAGCAGTCAATGCAAAGGTCACAAGTATCATTAGTCTGCTTTACTTCCAGCTGCCAATGCAGAGGTCTCATGTATCATTAGTCTACTTTACTTCAAGCAGTAAATGCAAAGGTCACAAGCATCATTAGTCTGCTTTACTTCAAGCTGTCAATGCAAAGGTCCCAGGTATCATTAGTCTGTTTTACTTCAAGCTGTCAATGCAATGGTCACATGTACCATTAGTCTGCTTTACTTCAAACTGTCAATGCAAAGGTCACATGTATCATTAGTCTGTTTCACTTCCAGCTGTCAATGCAACGGTCACAAGTATCATTAGTCTACCATACTTCAAGCTGTCAATTCAAAGGTCACAAGTATCATTAGACTGCTTCACTTCCAGCTGTCAATTCAAAGGTCACAAGTATCATTAGACTGCTTCACTTCCAGCTGCCAATGCAAATGTCTCATGTATCATTAGTCTACTTTTCTTCAAGCTGTCAATGCAACGGTCACAAGTATCATTAGTCTGCTTTACTTCAAGCTGTCAATGCAAAGGTCACAAGTATCATTAGTCTGTTTTACTTCAAGCTGTCAATGCAACGGTCACAAGTATCCCCAGTCTGTTTTACTTCAAGCTGTCAATGCAAAGGTCACATGTATCATTAGTCTGCTTTACTCCAAGCTGCCAATGCAAAGGTCACAAGTATCATTAGTCTTCTTTACTTCAAGCTGCCAATGCAACCGTCACAAGTATCATTAGTCTGCTTCACTTCAAACTGCCAATTCAACGGTCACAAGTATCATTAGTCTGCTTTAATTCAAGCTGTCAATGCAACGGTCACAAGTATCATTAGTCTGCTTTACTTCCAGCTGCCAATGCAAAGGTCTCATGTATCACTAGTCTACTTTACTTCAATCAGTAAATGCAAAGGTCACAAACATCATTAGTCTGCTTTACTTCAAGCTGTCAATGCAAAGGTCACAGGTATTATTAGTCTGCTTTACTTCAAGCTGGCAATGCAAAGGTCACAGGTATCATTAGTCTGCTTTACTTCAAGCTGTCAATGAAACGGCCACAAGTTTCGTTAGTCAGCTTTACTTCAAGCTGTCAATGCAAAGGTCACAAGTATCATTAGTCTGCTTAACTTCAAGCAGTAAATTCAAAGGTCACAAGTATCATAAGTCTGATTTACTTCAAGCAGTCAAGGCAACGGTCACAAGTATCATTAGTCTGCTTTACTTCATGCTGTCAATGCAACGGTCACAAGTATCATTAGTCTGCTTTACTTCAAGCTGTCAATGCAAAGGTCACAAGTATCATTAGTCTGTTTTACTTCAAGCTGTCAATGCAACGGTCACAAGTATCCCCAGTCTGTTTTACTTCTAGCTGTCAATGCAAAGGTCACATGTATCATTAGTCTGCTTTACTCCAAGCTGCCAATGCAAAGGTCACAAGTATCATTAGTCTTCTTTACTTCAAGCTATCAATGCAACGGTCACAAGTATCATTAGTCTGCTTTACTTCAAGCAGTCAATGCAGAGGTCACAAGTATCATTAGCCTGCTTTATTTCAAGCTGCCAATGCAACAGTCACAAGTATCATTAGTCTGCTTTACTTCAAGCTGCCAATGCAAAGGTCACTAGTATCATTAGTCTGCTTTACTCCAAGCTGCCAATGCAAAGGTCACAAGTATCATTAGTCTGCTTTACTTCAAGCAGTCAGTGCAAAGGTCACAAGTATCATTAGCCTGCTTTATTTCAAGCTCTCAATGCAACGGTCACAAGTATCATTAGTCTGCTTTACTTCAAGCTGCCAATGCAAAGGTCACAAGTATTCTTAGTCTGCATCACTTCAAGCTGCCAATGCAAAGGTCACAAGTATCATTAGTCGGCTTTACTCCAAGCTGTCAATGCAGAGGTCACAAGTATCATTAGTCTGCTTTATTTCAAGCTGCCAATGCAAAGGTCACAAGTACCATTAGTCTTTCTTCTGCATAATTGCAACTCCTGTAAGCAACTCTTATATGTACTCCACTAATTATGATACACAGCCCCAGGCACGTATCAACTGACTCTCGTGTCATACTGTCTTCTGATCAATGCAGCATTCAAAGCCTCGCGTCCAAGCGCCGGTCGTCATTAGAGTATTTCACGGGGAGACGTTATTTACTTTGTACTCCGCATGAAAAATGTTTAATCATGATTAATTTGTGGCGGAATTTACTGTAATGTCCTTCAATTTGCGATGATAACTCCGACCTTTAAACGAAAAACAAGTTAGCAGCTGGAAACAAGTAAGCAGCTGGAAACAAGTTAGCGCGGTAGATTGTTTGGGCCGTTGGAGGTAATTTATTCATTCATTCGTCTTCACATTCACATGCACACTGTGTGTGAAGGTGATTGGATTCACCAGAAACAATTATTTGACACAAAAATAGAAAAAAAAATATAGATGTATCGTCTCCAAATTAGTTTGTAAAGCACAAAAATTGGGATTCCAATGTGAATTACTATCAACTTCTATAAACAGTAGTACTGATAAGTCCCTCGCCAACAATAGAAGTGAGTCTTAGTGACAGAAAAACAAAGCGTGCTGTCACAGTTCAAAAGGCGGTAGAACATTTTTAGCGAGGCCCCTGGGTATTCACGCATTGACTTCATCAGGGAATGTCTTCATTCCACTTCACTAAAGCTCCTTTATCTCCTGCACCACTCACTCACAAAATTCACAAGGGAACGCCGTCACTGAACTTCACCTCAGCCATTTCAACCCCCTTCGTCAGTCAGGCATTGCACATCATTCGGGACTACGATGTCCAGGCCTGATCCTGCTCTCACGTACACATCCCAATGGAACACTGCCTCGCAACAGGTCTAAGTCACCATTCACATTCTCCACGATATTTACAGCCCAAACTAAAGTGTTGGCTTTCCTACACGGACCTTTTGTTTGAAGAGAACGGAATCCACTGCGATCATCAACAGACTTTCCTGAGTATTTGTAACGTATATCAAGATTGATGGATAGGAATATAAATGATTGACGTCTCTGATTGTCTGTGTAGATTAAGCCGTATATTTCACGAATCAGTACAGTAACTTTCATTAGACTCTTGGAATTTAATATCAGCCTAGAAGTGAATTGGCACAGCTTCAGACATCCGAACCTCCCGAGCAATTGACAAGTTTCGCCATTTGTTGTTTGAACACCGAAATTCGTCGTACGAAGAATAACCCAGACAGATATGAATAGATTTTTTTTCTGTAGAAGCGAATACGACGGAAATATTAGAGATTGGATATTTAATCTATTGAAGGAACTATGCCTAAATTGTTCTAGCAATGGGGAAATGTCGAAAAACACCAATGCCGCAGCATGAACTTGTATAGCAGCTTGTCACGTGTAGATCAAACTTGTCCAAAAACACCTTTTCATTAATAGAATATGCGGCATTTCTCTTACTAGCAAATTGAAACTACCCGATGCCAATTTCGTGTTGTTCATCAACTTCTTATAAGCACTGACTAGGGAAGGAGAAGAACAGCTCCGTATGTCTTCAATACTTCAAATCTGTATGCTTGTACCTTTCATACAGATTTGAGTTTATCTCTCCTATAAGAATACTGTAAGTTCTACTCATTTATTCCTTGTTGGAAGAGTGATTAGTGAATCTACTCCCTTTTCTTAGTGTAATGCATCAAAGTTGATGGTCGACAATTATTCCTCATCCTAATACCTACTCATTGATTCCATGTAGGAAGAGTAATTATCGGATCTACTCCCTTTTCTTAGTGTAATGCAGTAAAGTTGATGGTCAACAATCATTCCTCATCCTAACATATTCCTACCAATGCTCCTTTCTTGACTCTACAGCAAGCAATACCACAGCCCGTTCTTTATAGGCAATAATTTCTTCTCCCTCCGTTTATGACTCCAGCTATTATGATATATTTTGTTTTAGAGGTCGGCCGAGTTTATTTCCGTTCGTGATAGCATCAATGGTCGAGTTGCGACTAACGCTCGGTCTCTGAGCCCTGGATTGGTTAAGCCGCTTCAGGGAGGCTGGGAAAGTTGGAAGGGAAGAAGTGTGGGAAGGGATAAACAGCACCAAAAGGGAAGGCTCGGAAGAGACATTGAAATGTTGAAGAGCATCTGATAAAGAAAATAAAATTTCACCTCTGTTTTAGCACTGTTCAGCGAACATGTTTTGTTCAAACAGACTAGGACATTAGAGTATTTCGGCATTGACAAATTATTATTGTATTACAGTATATTCTGTAGGAATAGATCTTCTTCCATCATTTTCTCATAGTGTGCCACATATTTTCTTAATATAATTTTGAGATGAACATCGAGGTTCCACGATTGATGCCCCGCTCAAATTAAATTGGAATATTCCCTCCTATTCATTTACGGTCCTGTAGCATGTTAATTGGGTTTGGTTAAACTAGCATAGCGATTCAACTTACAGTTAATTTAAATCTTGTCAGCTATTCCGGTTGACTCAGTCAGTTGCTTCCCTACAGAGCCTTTTCAAGTAGTACAATGTTTTAAGGGAAGGCATTTCTATGTTTTCATTTAATGTTTTTTCGAAAAACCCAGAAAAAATACAAAACTCTAGACTTGTTGTTCACGCAGATGATTCGTGGAATACGCATGGGCGGTGAAAGACACCAATTCCCCACAACATCCCACCTACTACTCTAGATGAGCAATGAAGCAAAGTTGCCATCACTTCATTTCACCTTCAGTCCCACTCTCTCGTCTAGTAAGCTCCTCCATTTAACTTCCTTAACAGCAGTTGCACGCAGCATCGAACTGTGAACCAATACTCATCGCAGCCCCATTATACTGCCCATCAACGAAACCGGTCCAACGGGACAATGTCAGAATCTGATCGACCAGTTCCGTGTCTCCTAGATCCAGGCCTACCAGTTTCAAGCTCACCCGCTTCAGGTCTACGAGCTCTAGGCCTACCAGCTCAAGGCTACCAGTTGAAAATCTGTTCAGCAGCAGGTCTACGAGCTTATGGTCTAACAGAATTAGGCCTACCAGATCTCGATCTGCGAGCTCAAGGTCTGTCAGCTCAAGGCTTACCAGCCCCATGCCTTACAATTTTAGGATACAAACTATTGGCATACCAGCTCAATGCCCTCCAGCTTCACGCCTACCAGCTCCACGCCTACCAGCTCCACGCCTACCAGCTTCACGCCTACCAGCTCCCCGCCTACCAGCTCCACGCCTACCAGCTCCACGCCTACCAGCTTCACGCCTACAAGCAAACGGTCTACAATCCCGACTTAAAAGTCGTCCAGTTCCAGATTTCTTCACCCCAGGTCAACCAAGTCGAGGCCTTCCAGGTCTAAATAGTCTTATCAAAGCATGGAGCTGTAGGCCCAGACCTGCCAATTCCGCATCTATTAACAAACAAGCCTGCCCTAGGCCTAGCGGCCTCTAGCCAATTTGAGGTCCACAACAGTCCTAATTTGCAAGCTGTCGTGCCGGAGCTGAAGGAGCGGGATGGGCTGAGCTGTACGGGGAGTGGATGCATCTGAGCAATCAGTGCAGGCCAAGAGCCATAATCTAGCTGTTTCATTTTAAGAGAGATGTGTTATATAGACTGGGAAGCATGTTATAAGCCAGCCTGCTGTTTTTGTGTTCAGTTTTCATTAAGAAAAGAGCGCGATGGCATGTAGCTGTCTGATGGACGAATTACTGTTAGAAAGGACAGAATACCATTTATTATCTCTGCGGTTTTTATCATTGTAATTTTTGCTTATATTCAGTCTTGTTTTTGTTGTTTGATCAAGTAAAGAGGTTGCAATGAACGCGCGTCCCTTGTTTTACACCATTGAAGGTTTCCTGCGGTTCCCGACAAACTGGTTTATCATACATATTTTTTATGATATCAAAAGAATTGCGATGTTACTCCTTATCAGAACGCGGATAAATGTAATTATAACAAATTTAAAGTAATAATAATTTTGTGTAAGCATGACCAGTTGACTAAATAACAACCCCCCACCTTAGTGTTCCAAGAAGCCCTGATTGTGGGCTTTCTGCCGCAACACCGCATTACAACAAAGTTCGTGAGAAACTGTTCGCAAAACTTGCCACTAATAACAATAACAAGGCATTAATCCAGCTTGTATTATTTCAACAACAAGATAACAACACTAGGGATGATATGGATAATAAAAAATTGTATATTCCTCAGGAACGTACGCGTTAGTGGGTTGTTGAGCCTAAATCACCGATATTCGTCGCTATTGGAAACAGGGTTGATGGAATATAAGATAATGGCATTATCTCTCACTGAATTCCAGTTACTTACATTGTAGTCTATTTGACCAGGACTCAATACCGTCTGATTACATTCAATGCAAATGCAACGCAAGAAAAATTCTAAACGGAATGAGGAAATAGTTGGAGTACTATTAATATGTAAGTCCCTTGTAATAAAATAGATGAGAAACACTACTTCTGCGAGCACAAAATCACAGGCAAATGTTATGGTTATTTCAACCCACGTTGCGGATGATGAATCAACTACATAGCCAATGGATTGGTGAAATTCTACGCTATTTGAGTCTGGTAAGCCTCACCCTCTCCTGTTGCCTGCTTTAGTTCCTGCCCTCATCATCGACTTGATGTTGTCTTCTGTTTGCCCGGTCCAGTAATACACTGATTTTCATACTATACCAGTCGCGACGTTCTCCATATCTTCTTTACTGCCGCCCAGATGCCGCCGTACTTATTCATATTCACCATTGACTTCATTGGCAATACCTCAATCAACAGAATCGGAGGGTATTATAACAGCTAGTTTAATTAAACGCATTAAAACGATCTTATTTGAAATGTTTCTACAAGTAATCCCGCAAGTTCTGCCTTTAGTGACGTTGAATTTGGTTTGAAAATCTAAATATCTGGATTGTCTGAACATGATGGTTTTTTGATTGTATATTGATTATTTTTACGTTGAATGTCTGAACTGCATGACGATTGTCTTAATGTTTTGTTGTTTTTCTCATCCACACCAACTTACAGCGTTCTAAGGGGGAAGGAATCACAACAAATGGTTTTCTTCTAACATTTTCTGGATCAACGACGGTATTGAAAGAAGGTTCTTTTGTTGCTAATCTAGCATCTCTGCCATCACTGGTGTGGGTGCATTCTAACTAGAATCTTGGAGTTCTGGCTCTCTAACTTTGCTCCAAAATTGACAGACTGTCAACAAATGTTCAAAGAGGTTTTGTGTTCGGTTGGTTATTCAGGGCTGGGTAGACAACGTGACTAAACAGGACTTTTTTTTGCGAGATTGATTTGTATCAAAATTATAACAGTTTTTTACCAGCCTGCATCGCCCAGCAATTAGCAATTAGCTACTTCTCGAGCCAGCACCATTGAGCCACCTGTCACTACCATTAGGTCTCTTCAAACAGTACCGTGGCAGTAACCTTGACCACCTGTCACTTTTATTGCGACTCTCCGAACACAGCGCCTTCGATCCAACTGTCATTTCCATTGCATTCCATCGAATGGAACGCGGTGGCAGCCAGCTGTCAGTTCCATCGCGTCTCCCCGAACTGTTCGTCCCGCAGTTGAGAACGTATCCTGGCAATGAGTCGTTCTCAACTCAAATTTTGTTTTGAATAGACATAATTTCCAATATGGCTCTTCGAACACATCGCAATGACGTTTCCTGTCCCTTCCATTGCATCACCCAAATTACAATGTCATCGAGCTCCTGCTCACCTTTATTGCATCTCACTGAACCCAGCGCCATTATAGTCAGCTGTTCCCCAACTGGGCTCCGTATTAATCACCTGTCACTTCTTATCCCCCGATAAACCGAACAATAAAGTCCCAGAAAAGTTAATTCGACGCTTGAATGTATAATAAATCATGGAACTGGCGAATCTAAATTGTTATGAAAATGAAGGGCTTCCGGGCGCGGGAAACGTTGCACTGGCGCAGATAAATGAGCAATCACTCTTTTATCTGCATATTTGAATAAATAATATAAATCACCGTTATCTCCGTAAAAAATAATAAATTATCGTAAGATTTTAACGTCGGCGAGGCTTATTTATTCTTAATTTTCCTAATTGCTCTACATAGAGTTAGTGTTTTTGGTGGGAGAGATCTCCCTAGTTCTGAAAAGCCGAATGTGTGCCCAATTTTATATATCCCATTATAAAAACCCATTTGAGAGTATTATCGACAGGTATTTTCGATTTGAAGTGAACCTACAAAAATAAATTTGGAAGGTTACGTCAGAGATGTTGAAATCCCTTTCTGAAGAAATCCAATCTTATTATTTTTAAACGGTATAGCCCTCCATACATCCCAAATTTTCACTATGGAAGCTTCCAAGCCTCTCAAGCCCTCTCATTTCCGGTGATATCTAGTGCATCACATTGTTGATCCATTCACGATGACATAGAACGCGTTCTATGCCGTGTAGCACTTTCTCTGCCGTGACCACTCCCGGAGTGGACTTTCTATAGAAAACAATTCTCTTTTCCCTACATTGATTATAAGATACGTGCCATGACTTCTTCCTGGGTTTAATAATCCGGTCAGAGGTTATTAGTTTGAATTGAGATTCAGCCAAGAAGTATAATTATCGACTATCTTTTATGTTATTCCCGTACTCCCGCGGGTGTAGGAATAGAGAGACGAGCGCATGCCCAGTGAACAACTTTTTCACGTTTTCTGCGCCTTCACGAAAGTGCTTATATATTGTCAGGCTGAAACAAGCACCAAATTAAATACGTAAACATTTCCTACTATTTTGGTGCATGCATCTTGAATGATTGGGTGAATTAAAATGCACAGCGTCAGGAAAAATTGATCGAGACTGACACATTATGTTGTCATTTGATAGACCACTTTGAACTAGCTAAATCAAAATCGACCAAAGCCTTGCTTGACGTCACAAACAAGAAACAAGTGTAGGGAATGATTCAGCTCATTTTCGTTCATTTAAAGTTGAAGGACATCAACGACCCAGCGATGTGGTTAACATCCTGTGCTCTGATTGAATGCCGTTTGGATACTGACGGTATTTAGCTAGAAATTTCGGAGTTCAAGTACAGGGTGACACATAAAAAACTGGTCAGGAGTAAATCCTTATAACTGAAAAACTAATTGAAGTAGAAATGTGGAACAGGAACATCATGAAAGATAAGTTCTGAAGTTATATTTGTTTTCCCAAGTGCTCGAAATCGCCACTCTTCTACTGAATTCAGTCAACAGTCAAACCGTTTTGTAAAATCTGAGATTACTGAAACAAGAACATCTTGGTCACTTTAAGAGATTACTTCTCGGGAAAGTTGCTTAATGAGATTGATAGTGACAGGTTTCGCTTTGAAAACGCTCCTTTTGACATATCCCTAAAGAAAATATTACAGAGGGGAAAGGTCAGGGGAAGTAACTGGCCAGGAGAAGTCAGATCGGTGTTAAATATTGTTGTTCATGAATGTGGTCTCGTAGCTAAGACATTTCAAGCTAAGGTGTGTGTGAAGTTGAACCATCTTGTTAGAACCAAACCACCGGATGAATGTCGACAGATATTATGTTATCTAGAACTTCAATATATGCTTATTTATTCATCATGGGAATGTTCCCTGTACCACCATCTTAAAGCCACACCAAACAGTCACCTTCGGTGAGTGATAAGGCTGCTCAAACACCTCTACCGGCTTTTGAGATCTGTGTTTACGAAAGTTTGCATATTAATAAAATAAGTGACTCACCTTGCTGAAAAATAAGGTGTTCGCATCGTATCGTCAGTCTTCAGACAGTTTATTGTTTCGCTGATAAAAGAGTTATTTTCATTCACTGTCACCGTTTATGAGCTCCTGTGAAGTTGGCAGTTTATGAGGATTTAATCTTGAATCAATCCTTAGGATGTGCATGACTGAGTGACGACTGAACCCTACCTCATCATGATGTTTTCCTTGAAGGATTCATTATCGTTATTGTAATTCATTATATCTCTATAATAATCTCTCCAAAAAAAATATTCTCTGCCATTATGTCTTACCGATATTGGATTACTTCATCTATTATGTCATTGAACATGTTAGGGTTAGCGGATGGTGACTTGTAAGCTGTTTCTACGTTATTACATATAATGTCATTGAACGTATTAGGGTTAGCGATGGTGACTTGTGCGCTGTTTCTACGATGTTACATATATTGTCATTGAACGTGTTAGGGTTACTGGATGGTGACTTGTAAGCTGTTTTTACAATATTACACATATTGTCATTGAACGTATTAGGGTTTGCGGATGGTGTCTTGTAAGCTGTTTCTACGATATTATGATGAGCAGTCTATACAGTACCAGGTGATCCATAGTACCAGGTGATCCATAGCGGGACAATGGTTTCTCCAACATCCAA